>CATIWF010168172.1:0-22084 GCA_949630135.1 Balakata baccata
AAACTGGAAGACTCAATCAAATAAGCAGAAGAGGTACTTTCATTATTACATTTAATAACAATTACATTGAGCTTAAAAAGCCTATCAATAGCATACCCTCTTCCCACATACATTCCACCCTTGGACAAAACAACTTTGTCTGATTCAAAAACCATTTTGAACCCATGCTTGTTCAATAATGAACCTAACACCAAATTCTTGTGAATATCAGGCACATACAAAACATTGTTTAGAGTCAGCTTCTTACTAGAAGTCATCTTTAGCACCACTTATCCTTCACCAAGAACTTCAAACGTGGTAGAATTGCCCATAAACAAAATTTTCCCACCCTTCGGCTTAAAGGTAGAGAACATCTCAAGATCTGAGCATATGTGCCTTGTGGCACTGGTGTCAATCCACCATTCTTTTGGGTTAGACCCAACCATGTTCACTTCTGATATCATAATAGCAAGATTAATATTAGAAACCTCTTGAGTAATATTTTGCAAGAGATTTGCCTCATTGCTCCTTTTCTTCTTTGAGAGCTTACAATTAGAAGCCTTGTGACCATCTTGTCACAATTAAAGCATTTGCCTAGGAATTTCTTTTTAGAAACTCCACCATTGGGACCCATTTTAGGTTTCTTGAATTTCTTCTTTTTAGTATTTTGTCTATGTTCAACAATATTTACCTTAGCCTCAGAAGAATTCAACCCCCTCCTTTCTGAGCCTCTATTATCTTCTTCAATTCGAAGTCTAACAATTAGCTCCTTAATATTCATTTCCTTTCACTTGTGCTTAAGGTAATTTTTGAAATCCTTCCAGCCATAGGGTAATTTTTCAATCATAGCAATCACTTGGAAGGTTTCACTCAAGTTCATTCATTCAGCATGAATGTCATGAAGAATAACTTGAAGCTCTTGAACTTGACTTACCACAACCTTATAATCCACCATTTTATAGTCTAGAAAATGTCCCCCTATAAATTTCTTGGCGCCGGCATCCTCATATTTATATTTCCGGTCCAATGATTCCCACAACTATTTTGCAGTCTTGATTCCACTATACACATTGTATAATGAATCATACAGCCCATTCATGACATAATTCATACACAAGAAGTCAGAATGATGCCAACTGTCATAGGCCATCCTTGTTTGGACATCTTGCTCATCCTCTTTAAGAGTAGGAGCATCCTCAACCAAGAATCGTGCAAGATTCAAGGTAGTTAGGTAAAACAACATTTTCTGCTGCCACCTCTTGAAATTCAATTCATTGAAATTTTCTAGTTTCTTTCCATGGTTTACAGGTACCATTACAGGCACAACTAGAGAGATAACCTGAGCAACAGAAACTGATGGCTGGGATCCATCTTGAACATTGGTAGCAGCTACCGTGTTCTCCATTTCTCTAAAACAACAAACAAATTATATTAATTCCAAGAATTAATAAATATGAATAAAGAATTAACAAATGAAAATTTGCCTTAAGATTGTTAGGAGAAAAACAACAATAAAAGGAGAATTGTTAATCCAATATTCAAAAAACAAGAGAAATGGAAAAAGATCTGAGGCCTGTGTTCCACACAGTTTTCTTGAGACAAATTCGCCTCCTATACTGGTGTTTAGGATAACCGGCGTTTGTCTCCCAGGATATAATAGATTCCAAGTAGTTGTTGAACACACAACACCTACTTACAACGAACTATTAACTTTTCACACGCTCTATCATTTGAAAAGAAGAAAAAGAAAGAAAGAACCTCTTCAACAAGAATCAAAGTAAACTATCGAAAACTCTTATTTTTTCAAGCCAAAACCATCTATTTATACTAGATGGAGGAGATATGAGATTAATTGTTATTAGTTTTCTTTAAAGGCTGCCAATAATGCCTTTGTAACTCTTAAATAATGGTAAAATTAATCTTTGAAACATCAGAAATTGAAATTCCAAAAGACAAGAAGCTCAAAAGACCATTATAGAACACAATCCACATGGGCGTGTGAATTTGCCTTACACACACTGCAGGCATAACGACACGGGTGTATCAGTGGCTTGGCCATGTGGATCAACACGGGAGTGTTGCCAATTTTTTTATTAAAAATTGAATTGGGCTTGTTCAGAACCATGAGATTTTGGGCTGACATTCGTGTACGCAGGTCGCGCACCCACGCATTAGCCTATCCCAGACCATGAATTTGCACCCCCTGCGCTTGAGCGCGCGAGAGAGAGCCTTCCATTCTACTTTTCTTACTCATGTAAGAATGCATCTCTATAAATAAACACAAGTCCAACTTCAATTTTTAGTGATGTGGGACAAACTCCCACATATTCACTTTTCACTTTAATCTCCTTACCAATGAGCTTACTTTGAGTTTCAATTTCTATTCACACATTCTCCGTTTTGAGCATATGAATACATTAATTCATAGTTCTCATGTCAAGGAATACATATCCGGGTCTTTCTCCCAAAACAGAGTTGTGGGATCCACCCGAATTATCCTCTCAAAATGGCTCATAATCACAATTTTTCCAACAAAAACACTTGATCATATCTTACTTCGTTGGGATATTTCTTAAATTGGGGTGATTACAAATTATATTTACAAATTTATGGTGATTTTAAAAGTATTTACCAGAAGAGAGAACAAGACGTGCGCCAGTTGGACTAGCACACGCCAGCGGTGTGTTAGCCATATGGCCTGCATGCGCCACTTCAACTGGCGCACCTCTCATCTGCCAACTTGAATTGAATTTTACATTATTATTTTTTCTTTCACATTTTTTATCATTAAAAAATTTTATAAATTTTTATTTCCTAAATTTTACTTAACATATAATTAAATTTTATATGCTTTATGTGAAATTTAATTGATTCATTAGATAGCAAATTTAATTTATCAACCTCTAATTTATAAATTGTGTCTTTCTTTTTTAAAAAAAATAATTAACCAAAATTTAATTAATAAATTTAATTAACAATTAATGGCCAACATCCATGCATGCAAAATAATAATAATAATAATAATAATAATAATAATAATAATAATAATGTGGGTAAATTTTTACAACAAATGATGTGTGAAAAAAAATTTACTATAGTTACTTACAACAACTTTTATAAATTTTCTCTACATTTTTTATCCCTAAATATTTTTATAAATTATTATTTTCTAAATTTTACTTAATATATAATTAAATTCTAAATGCTTTACTTTATAATTTATTAATTTAATTTAATTTATTTACTTAATTTTCATTAACTATTACTAAATATAATTTATTCAATTCTAATTTGTAAATTGTATCATAATTTTTCTAAAAAAATAATTAACAAAATTTAATAAATAAATTAACAAAAAAAAAATTTGTACCTTTGTACCATGCATGCATGCATGCAACATGGGTGGGAGCTTGGTGTGCCACTTGAAGTGGCGCACTGACTGCACAGTGATGCTCGCTAGTTGGTGTGTTGATTAAAATAATATAAATTCGGAATTACTGTTAAAATAACTACAAATTCAGAAATTTCTGAAAAAAATATTCAAAAATAGTAAATAGTATTGGTGAATGCTACGTACTAAGAAATAC
This sequence comes from Balakata baccata, assembly GCA_949630135.1. NCBI lineage: Eukaryota > Viridiplantae > Streptophyta > Magnoliopsida > Malpighiales > Euphorbiaceae > Balakata > Balakata baccata. The sequence goes on from CATIWF010168172.1 coordinate 3,567, forward strand.
CTCTGCTTCATTGCATTTTTAGTCGAGAGGTTTGGAGAGCTGTTTTTAGTCTCTTTCAACAATGGTTCAATCAAGCAGTAAGCTTTCAAGCTTTTGTTCTTTCAATAACAAGGTTTTCTTTTAGCACACAAGTGCAGGCATTGTGGATTTACGCTGTTGTTAACATCACTTGGCTCTTATGGCGAACAAGGAACCGCGCTATCTTTGAGAATGAATCAGTTAATCTGAATGTCACTTTGAGGAAAGTTGACAAAAAGCAATTTATCTTTGGTTGAATCAGTGCATTATATTCAACAAAAAGCAAGTTAACAAGAACGAATCAGTGCTTTATATATTCAACAAAGCAACAATGTATGCAATAAGGAAGGCATGGGAAAAGGGCTGGCATCATCTTTGGTTGGAGATTGATTCAACTTATATCGTTTTGACTCTCAAAAATCGCAGCTAAGAGGTTCCATGGAAGTTAAGGCAAGAATGGTCTGTGTGCTTACATGTTATGTCTATGATGTGTATTGTCATATCTCATATTTATAGAAAGGGAAATTCAGTGGCAGACAAACTCGCGAATCATGGAGCTGCTTCAGCTGGCAAGCAATGGTGGAACACAGGACCAACATTCTGCCAAACCATGCTCTATAACGATTACCGTGGCAGGGAAAATTTTCGGTTTTTGTAATTAGTTGTTGATGGCTTGTCTTTGTTTTGTTCTATACTCTACCTTGTATTCTTTTCTTTTTTATTTGATTAATATATTCTTGAGCCTTGGAGATAATGAAAAAGACTATTGGGATAACTCGGTGCATTTCTGATTCTTGCCCTATATTTTTTTTTTACAAAAAAAAGATTACTTTTCTGTGTAATTTCTTGTTCAAATTGTATTTGTATTCTGTTCTGCAAAGGATTCACTCTGTATAAAGACATGATTTACCAATGCAATACAAAGTCATTATCTTCATGCCACCAACCCTAGAATTTTAAGAAATAGCTATGCCTATAAATGGACTGAATCGTTTACATGCTATTCAGATATCAGTTTAGAAAAAAATTCAATCGAGATTATTTGCTAAAAAAATTTCTTTTGAGATTACTTGCTAACCTTAATGAACTAAGATCCAACTCAATTTTGATTTCGAGTTCGCGAATATATTCACATATAAGCTCGTTAATATGCTCATTTAAAAGTTTACGATTGTAGTTGTTTAAGACTTCTTTATTATTACATTAATATTACTAATATCTTATTATATTCAATTAACAGAATTCAAACTCGTATACAAGATTACTACGTTCAATTTCAACCTAAGCTCATTATACGAGAATTAATAAATTGAGCTAACAAACTGTTCGCAGATTTAATAATTTTATTATAAACCGAATTTAGATTTAAATATTAAAATTCAAATTGAGTTCAAACTATTCAAAAATCTGATGTGCTGACAGGGTCGGATTAATTCGCTTATAATCCTACATCTAGCCATACCCAAGTCAATTATTTTCACATAAAAAATTTATGTGAAGATTTCGAAATGAATATTTAAAGTGAAATGAAAGAAATATAATATGTGTAGCTTAATTGGTATATTTACTATAAAATATGGTATACATAGAAAGTCAATGACTCAATACCCAACTCCTACAATGTCATAAACCAAAAAAAATAAAAGTGCAGTATGTTTTTGTAATATATATAGAGACTGGTCCACATGTATTACATGTAGGGGTGATAAAGAAATAAATTCTAACGCCGAACTAGCAATACCTTTTTAATTATTAGTTGCAGAAAGGCCCATTTCTCTGTTGAATAGGCTCTGTCGTCTTGTAATTGAAATGGATGAGACAGTTCTCTGCAAAATTTCCAGTTCTTGAATGTGGTTGATTTGTGGAACCACTGCAGTATTAAATAGATAAGTAAGATTAGATTGAAAGATTTTATAAAATTTATAAATTGTAAAATTTATAGATTCTAATAATTTTATTGTTTGGTAATTTAACTATAAAATTTATATATTGATAATATAATTATTTTTATACTTATATTTGATTCAATAACTATAATTTATGAATTTAACAATTAATTTTTAAATTTACCCTTTACTAAATATTGATGATTTATTATTAATTTAGTATATATAATCAATTACAATATATATTTAAAAATTTTAAAAATAAAATTAATTATTTTATGATTTGAAAAAAAAATTTATTATACGTTATAATATTTAATTACATTGCTAAAAAATATTTTTATTAATAATTTAATGCATAATAATAATAAAGAAATTAGTCAAAATTAAAAAATAATAATTTTTACTTTTTTAGCATTAAGAATAGTTTTGGAACATTATTAATTTATTAGGGATAATCTTGAAATAAAAAAAAAATTGGCAACAAACTCTCATTGATTAAAATCCATAAATTTTAGACTTTCTTACTTAGAAGGTGAGAAATCAAATTGTTAAAAAATGAAAAATTTTGACGGATGAGAAATTTTCTAAAATTCATAAATTTTGATATTTTTTAAGTAGTCAAACAATATATTAGATATAAATATATGAATTGTTAAAAATCTCTCAATTCAAATATAGTCATAGTAATTATTCAAAATAATATAAATAAATTGATATGGAACTCTTTCAACTTATTTAAAGATCTCGAATTTGAATCTTTTAGTATGCAGCTATATTAAAATTTTTATGAGAGTGTTTTACATCTCTTTACAGTCCTGCCAGATACAAGTTAAATTAATCTCGTGATTTCATAAAAAAAAAAAAAAATTGATATAGTGATTGCGTGAATGGCTCAGTCGGCTGTACAATTGGAATTTTTGTGCCATAACAAATTATAATCTTTTGCTGCCCATTACGTGCCAGCCATACCCATAAAATTCTTCAATTTCTAGTCCTGATAACAAAGACAACTAAAAATAAATCAAACAATTAAGCAAATAAATCTAAGTAATAATTTAATATTAAGAAATTCAACGTGGGGTATAGAGTATCTCATATTTTTAACATTAGTATCTAATTAAATCCCCTTTGGGTTCTTGAATCTTGATGAGGAGATCTCGACTCCAAATTATCATTTTCATTTTTTTTTATATTACTAATCTATATTTAGAAATTCATAATTCAATACAGATTTTTTTTTTATACAAAATTCGAATTCAAGGCATTGAATCCACCCGGTGATAAGGACCGACATGCCACTTGTCCCTTAACCATTAAGGCCAACACGTGTACCTCTTTGGATGACAAAAACAGATGGTAGAGATTCGTTTCTAAATATTGAACACATTTAAAATTTGAAAGGAAAACTTAAATCTCTCATGTGTGAATTAAAATTATTGAATGATTATAACTAAAGGAAATCACGCTGTTAGCAACGTTTGCTCTGGAGCTTCCCTCGGGCTACGATGCTGTCTATCTGCATCCTCCAGCTGCCTTAGCTCGTTTTCTTGAAGAAGATGTTTGGAGGTTGCTCTTCCTATATCTAAGGGGTTATCCCTCCACAGTATGAAAAAAACTAATAAATGGTAAAAAAAAAAAAAAAAAAAACAAAACTAGAATACAAAAATGCCACGTTTCATTTTCTTGTATTCAAAGAAAACCTTGTGTAACAAACCCAACCCACATCACTATTCACCGAAAATGTTTACCTTTTTTTTTAAAAAAAAAAAAATTTAATGTAGAGTAGTAGTCCAAAATAAATTAGGAACATATAAGGTTTATGAGAATTATTCTCAGTTTCTCATTCTCTCCCTCTTTTTATCTTCTCTCATCTATTAAAGTGGAAATCTAGGGTAAAATTTTATTTATAGTTACTTAATTTTATTTTTATAGTAGTAAAATTATAAAAAGAAATTTTCGTCCAAAAAAAATTATTGAACTATATTTTATTTTATTAAAGTCATTTCCGACCAAAATTCAGTTGTCACACTAGCTGACACTTCAAATTTTAGGCAACATATCAGCTGTCACGTCAGATATTCGGTTATCTATATTGAAAAATTGGCCGAAAATGACTTTAGAGAAATGAAAATATATATAGTTAAATAACTTTTTTGAAATGAAAAAAATATTTTGTGATTTTATTACAATAAGAGCAAAATTTATTTTTTAATAATATAATAATGATTATAAAAAAAAAAAAAAAAGCAAAATTCAATCAACATAGATAAAATTAATCCGGAAATCTGACATTTCAGTTTAATTTGCTTCAAGATGAATTCGTAGAATTATGGTATGAAAGTTCAAATATTGTTTCCACACAAAAAAAAGTTCAAATATTTCCAACATTTCTTTCTATCATTAATTGATATCTTAATTTTTTTTATTTAAATTTTATTATGTCAAGTTGATTAGAAACAGAAGGAGAATGGAAACACAAGAAATCACATACACAAAACAGATCCTCCATAAAATACATAAAATCAAGCCCATCTTCTCCTGCTAACCTTGACTTTCAAGCCATGCTTCATGTGAAGGATAATGGAAGCATTGACTGGAGAAACAGGATGCCCTTCTACTACCTGAACTTGGTAGTTATGGATAATGGCAGCCACCACTGTCTTCATCTGAGTGAAAGCCACTTCTTTCCCCAAGCAAGTTCTGGGTCCTGCATTAAACGCCATGAACTTGTATGAAGGTTCATAATTCAGCTTTCCTTCGCCACTAATCCATCTTTCAGGCTTGAATTCAAGGCAATCTTCTCCCCATATGGATGCCATCCTCCCCATTCCATATAAGGAAATCACAATTTTTGTTTTGGAATTCACTCTATGCCCGCTTGGTAGCACATCTTCCACTATGGGGACTTTGTGCTCAAATGGAAGTGGAGGATATAGCCTTAGTCCTTCACATAAAGCTCCATGTAGATAAACTAACCTGTTTACCTCTTCTGGATTGAATATCCTCCAATTTTCTGCTTCTTTTGATGGTATAATGGCTTGAAGCTCTTCTCTTATCTTGTTTTCCACTTGTGGGTTCTTCGAAATCAGCCAGAAGAACCATGCGAGAGCTGAACTAGTAGTGTCTTTTCCTGCAAGCAAGAAACTTAAAATTGTATCTCTTAAAAATTTGTCATCATCAAACTTAGACGCCATGATTTCAGCTTCAGTTTTCATATATGATGTTAACAAATCAGCTTCACCCTCTTCATGATCATCTTGTTGATTCTTGATCAGTTGTCTTTTTCTTGAAATATATTGGGCTGATATATCATCAAGAGTTCTCCAAGCTTCTCTCATTTTCCTTTCATGGCCAATACCCAAACACCTTTCTAACTTCCACAAGTACTTAGGCTTTATGTGCCTGTAAAATATAACTTCCTCCGCATCATCCATTGCCTTTGAGAACTCTACTTGCGGAAATTCAATGGAGAGACATCTTGGGCTGAACCCTGTAACCAATTTGCATGTGATATCGAATGTAAATCTTTGGAACAAATCTTGCAAGTCAATTTCTGATCCTTGTTCAGCAACATGATCAAGAATAGAAACTAGCCCTTCCTCCACCATCTCTCTGCTAGTTTTCACCAAGAACTGGTGAAATCGTGGGTTATTCATGGCAGTCTGAGCGAATTTCCTCTGGAACTTCCAAGAATCAGAATCAGAATTGAAAATCCCATCTCCAAGAACGTCAAATATCTGGGAAAATTCGGGTCCCTTAGGAAAATTAGAGAAATTAGTGCACATGATGTAGCGAATATTGAGTGGATCTGCTGTGACCAACAACTTGACGTCAGAAAACCATAACCCTTGATACCAAAATGAGCATCCACTTTGGCCAAGAATTTCAGTGATGTAGTCATGGAATCGATGAAGATGGAAGATAGTATCCGGCACCATACCAAACACCGGCCAATTTATGAGTAGGCCATTTTTGTTGAACAAATAACGAAGACTAACATACAAAGTTATGCATAGGAAGATCTCGACAAGGCTTATAGAGGCCATTGTTGTATGCATGCCTTCAGCTTGCAGCCATGAATACTATATATATAAATTTTTAGGTAGATTTAATCTATCATATTATTTATAGACTACTCCAATTATTTGTTAATATGCATTTAATTGATTTATCTTCATTAGTCGACATGAATACAATATGCACACATGTCAATAAATAATTGAACAATTTATAAACAGCATTATAGACTTAGTTTACCTAAAAATTTATCTACTATATAATACGAAAAGTTATTAATTATCTAGCAATTTATTGTTAGATATTTTTAATATCTAATTGGTTGTGGGCTTTATTAATTAAGACATAAAGATATATTACAAATAATGGACATTAAGAATCTGATAAATTATTTATTTAGGCATGACTTCATTAATTAATTAAGTGTGAATAAATTAATGTGTACCAGATAATAATATAAGTATGATGCATAACTCATATATATAATATATATGTGGACTAAATCTCTCTTGTTGCTAACTCGTGAAATTATCTCGCTTCTATATAAAGTTTAATAGAGGATAAGGAAATGATAAGGGAAATCAGAAATTCATCATTCTAAGTTAGGAAATGAGAGAAGATCTTGGTGTAAATTGTCTCAGATAATTTCTACGATGATGAAATTAGACAAATCAGGTTCCCTTCTTCCTCGTTAAGTTAATTATCTCATTTTTGTATTCTAAAATGCGTGTTTTAGATCATAGGAGGAGATATTTAGTTTATTCTACATAAATCTCTCCATCAAGTGGTATAAGAGCCTTATTACATGTTCTTAGAACCATATTTGTGTTTTTCTCATTAAGTTAAAGAGAAAATTTGAGTTTAATTGAAATTTGAAAACTTTTAATTTAGTTATCACATGCTTAATTTCTTTAATTTTATTGATTTTCAGTATTTTTTATTAATAAAAGCAATATTATATGTGTTTGCATCTTGATATAATGAGAAAAATTGAAAGAAAATGGGTTATGAAGTGAAATTTGTCATTTAGAATAAGGTTTGGAAGAAAAATTGCAGAGAAATGGCATAATCGGGCTTGAGGAGGACGACAGGCGCATGCATCACACGCGATGGGTGCGCGAGTGAAGCTGGGAGATGTAGTAGAATGGATGTGTTTGGCGCAATTACTACACACGCTTGTTACGTGCATGTCAGTGAGCGATGGGGCAGCTAAGTCTGGTGCATGAGACTCACATGCGCGCCCCACTTTCCGCCGTTATTTTCGCATCATTTCTATGTTTTCCCCTAAAGTTTTAGTTTCTTGCAATTTAATCCCTAATTAATTATTTTCACTCACTAAGGCTATTTTTTACCCAATTTCAACCAGAATTAATTTAGAAAGTTTTAAATTAATTTTAAAAGTCATATTTGAGGAAAATTGTGACATTTTTGAAGATAAATTGTTATCTCATAATTTTTAAATTTATGCATAGGACGTAAAATTGTCATGTCTAGATAAATAATATTTTCCGAGTAAAATTGACAATATAATTAATTTAATTATGGGAAATAATTTTTCAAGACATTTAGCCCCATGTCTATAAGGATTAAAAAATTATTTTTATGGTCATTTTCGAGACAATAAATAAGGTGTATCTCGGTAAAAAATTTCTTTTAAAATCGGTTGAAATGTTGTCGCCAAAGCTGCATTTTTAGCTAAGAAATATACAGTCTTATACATTTTAGGGATGTCTCAGATTTATTTTATAATTATTCAGTCTAAAGGTGTTTATCATAAATTAAATTTGGAGATGAAAAATATAAGATATATGATTGGGAATAAACTAGTATGAGCTATTTATACACCCAAAGATGGTAAATTTGTAAATACTAGATAAATTCTTAGATCGTGCTTATATATAAAGAATTTATTATTGCATGTTATATATTCTGCCCAAATGTATTTATATAATGATGTGTAGAAATTCTCAAGGATTAATACTCTTCTATGACTTTGCGTATTATTATTGTCTTGAACTAAAGAATTGCATTGTTGATTTTTTCAGTCACCTTCTCAGTCAACAATAATACTGTGACCATAGAGATATTAACTGGCTCTAATTTTAAGGCATGTAAGAGAGACGTTGAATTAAGTATGGAGTTGGCAGATATTGATCTTGCCATGACTACTCCTAAGCCACCCTAATTAACTGCTGAAAGTACAAATATGGAAAAAGAAATACATTCAACCTGGTATAAAATGAATTGCATATGCTATTTTACCATTAAAAGGTCAATTCCAGAGCTTTTATTAAGCAGTTGCCAGAGACTCATATAGCAAAAGAGTCTTACTGTAGTATCTCAGCATTATCGGGTGTCTATCAATGATGAGATTGGTACCCTTCTGAAGCAACTATACTTAAAGTATAACAGAGTAAGAGATGTTAGGGAGTGTATTTTGATAATGGTTCACATACAAAATAAGCTTCGAAGCCTTGACATACTTCTCCTTGATACTTGTGTTGTGCATTTAGCTCTCAGTACTCTATCACTAAACTTTGGGACACTAGTCATAGCTTATAACTTGAATGAGGATCCATGGATAGTTAATTGCTTTAATTGCCATTTGTATAGTTAAGGAAGAGAAGCTAAAGGCGGGACAGTCTAGTACCACGCTTCTTGTATATAGTCCTCAGTGGAAAGGCAATAAGAAAGGTAAGAAAGCTAAGACTTATACTATTAGTTCTGTTCAGGGTCATGATAAAGAGTCTTCTAGATATAGTGCTGTGGGTGGTGATAAAGGCACTGTGAAAAGGGAACTTAAATGTTTCTTTTGCAAAAGAAAAAGTTATAAGAAATCAGATTTTCTCAAATATAAAGCTTAGATAGAAAACTGTGGACTTATAGGCAACTTCTTTGGTCTTTTTGTTTGTGAATCCATTTTAGCTGATGCCATATCTAGTTTTTAGTGGTTTGATAGTGGAGCAACTAAACATATTGCTTTTATATTGCAGAGGTTTATAAATAGGAGGAAGCCAAATAAAGAGGAGTTAGTACTCACGATTGGCAAAAATGATATGGTGGAGTACTTTTTGTTGGAAGTGTCTATTTCAATTTGGACGTTGGTTTTGAGTCTTTTTGATAGATTTTTATACGTACCATCTTTTAGGCGGAACTTGATATCAGTTTCAGAACTAGACAAGATTGGCTATGTTTTTGTATTTAAGAGTGGAGTTGTAAATATAACTCTCAATTCAAAGTAGTTGGCTGTTGCTTTTTATCATATGGTCTGTATCAAGTTGGTTTGAGTTTAAATGAAACTTACTCACCCTTAATAAAGGAAAAGTCTTATATGTTATGGCATAAAAGGCTTGACCACATTTCTAGGGAAATGGTGGAAAGGCTAATCAAGGATAATATGTTGCCTACCCTTTGACTTCAGTGAGCTAGATGGATGTATCGATTGTTGATAGGGTAAATTAACCAAATTAAGGAAAAGGGACCTATATGGAGTTTAAATCTCTTAGAGATAATCCAGACATTTATATGCAGACCTTAATCACCCATAATATGCAATAATAGATATTTCATAACATTCATTGATGTTTTTTCCCTCTATAGATATCTGTACTTGATTAAAGAAAAATCTAAATCTCCTAATAAGTTTGAGATTTTTAAAACTGAAGTTGAGAAACAAGTGGAAAAAGTTATCAAGATGGTTAGATTTGATCAAGGTGGAAAGTATTATGGAAAATATGGTGTATCAAGATAAGTAAAAGGTCCTTTTGCGAAATACTTGGAAAATTGTGGAACAGTGGCTCAATTCATTAGGCCAGGAAGTTCTGAACAGAATAGTGTAGCTGAAAGGCAGAATCACACCTTAAATGAAATGACAAGGGACATGATGTTAATGTCTAATCTCTCAAACTTTTTGCGGGGTGAGACTATGAGAACGTCATTATATATCCTCAATCAATAGAGTTCCTAGTAAGTCTGTGGTGATGATATAATTTGAGTTGTGGACTAATAGGAAACCTAGCATAAGTGACCTCCGTGTTTAGGGTTGTCCTTTTGAGGTATGTCTTTTGTAATCCAATTGAAGGTAAATTGCAATCTAGATCACTCATTGCTATTTTATAGGATACCTATATCATTTTAAAGGCCACAAGCTTTATTATAGAGAAAAAGGTTTTATAATTATGGAACACAGGCAATTAAATTTTAAAGTTTGATGTAGCTGATAAAGGTAATCACTCTGAGATCACTAAACAGGAATTATAGATTGAAGTTATATATATTCTTATATGTAACCCAAGCAATCTGCAATGTTGGGTCTTACACTTGTGATTAATCCAAAACGGGATGAGCCTACACAATCAAATGAGGCATCATCATCATATGAGGCAGTTGCATAGGTTCCTTTTAGGAAGTCAACCAGGGAAAGGAAATATGCTATTTCTCTTGACTATGTGGTCTATTTATATGAGAGTGAGTATGATATTGGTCATATGTCTGATCGTACATCGTTTGAGGAAGCTATTTCTAGTTCCCAATCAGGTATGTGGTGTATAGCAATGAGAGATGAAATGCAATCTATGGATTGTAATAGCCTGTGTAAGCTTCTTAAATTACCTAAAGGTTGTAGACCTATATGTTGTAAATAGGTTTATAAGACCAAGAAAAACTCATGAGGAATATAAAAAGGCTTAAATTCATATTAGTAGCCACGAGATTTACTTAGATAGGAGAAATTTATTATAATGGAATTTTTCTCCTGTATCATTGAATGATACTTTCAGAGTAATCATGGCACTAATAGCTCATTATGATTTAGAGCTATATCAGATGAATGTTAAAACCACATTCCTAAACGAAGATTTGACTGAAGATGTCTATATGGAACAACCTAAAGGTTTTCAAGAAGATGGAAATGACCATCTTATGTGTAGATTTTAAAACTCTGTTTATGGTTTAAAATAAGCTTCCCGATAACGATACCTAAAGTTTCATGATGTAATCACTTCTTTAGGCATTATTAAAAGTAAGGTTAATAGATGCATATATCTCAAGATTAGTGGAAGCAAATATATTTTCTATTATTATATGTTGATGATATTTTGCTTGCATGTAATGATTTAGGAACACAGCATGAAGTAAAACAGTTATCTAAATATTTTGATATGAAACATCTTGGAGAAGCATTTTTTATTCTTGAATTGAAATCCATAGGAACTGATCTCAAAACCTTTTAGGTCTATCTTAGAAAGCATATGTTGAATGGATATTGAAGAAATTCAATATGTAGGATTATAAGTCTTAGGATGTATCAATTGCTAAATGTGATAAATTGAGTTTAACTCAGTCTCCCAATAATGAGGTTATAAAAGTAGTGACATATGCTAATGTAGTAGGAAGCTTGATGTATGTTTAAGGCTGCACTAAACTGAACATTGTATTTGCAGTTAGCATTCTAGGTAGATATCAATCTAATCTTGGAATGAACTATTGGATTGCGGCTAAAAGAGTTTTGAGATTCCTTGAGGGGGCTAAATGTTACATCTTGACATATAGAAAAGTTGAAAATCTTGAGCTAACTAGCTATATAGATTCAGATTTTGCTGGTTCTCAAATAACAGAAAATCCACATCAGGACATATTTTTTATGCTGGCTGATGGGGCTGTATCTTGAAAAAATGTTAAATAGTCCTTAGTTTTGTCTTCCACGATGCAAGCTGATTTGTAACATATTATGGTGCAACCATTTAGAATGTTTGGCTATGAAATTTCATTGTAGAAATGTTAATTATTGATTCCATTGGCATATGGAAGTCAAATATTTGACATTGAAAGAGCTAGTAAAGAAGAGTAACATTGTTGTAGAGCATATCAGTACGGATGATATGATAGCTGATTCATTTACCAAGGGACTTCGATCCAATATTTTTAAGAAACATATTATTTGTATGGGTCTAAGTCATCTAGTGATACCTTGGATTAATGGGAGGCTTTCATATCGCTCTATATATTTTTGTTTGTACTTTATGCATTAGTGCAATGTACATTATGTTATTGAATTGATGATCATCAATACAGTTGTATATATTTTTATTGGAAAATATTTGTTTATATATTTTTTCATTGGAAAATATTTTTTTGACATATTTTCATTGGAAAATATTTAATGACTTATTTTCATTAAAAAATATTTGATGATGTATTTTCATGGAAAAATATATATTATATCTTCATTGGAATATATTTTGTTTATATCAAATATAATATATTAAAGTTTTAAAATTAATGTCATCTTAAGCAAAGGCTGAGGCAATTACAGTTTATAGCATTTGTTGTATATCTTGTGATACATAAAGTATCTCGAGATATAAAGTTTTTGAGATATACATAAACTTCATTTGAAATCATAAATGATTTCTTATGCATACATGTGTTATTTTAAGATAAGAAATCACTGACTGACAAAAGAATTAACACATAAAATTTGATTATAAAATAAGTGTTGCCTAATTTTGCCATATTATCACAATGTGCTTATTATTGGTAGGGTTATTAGTACATATGACTATGAAAGATGTCATGCTTTTTAATAATATGGTTTCCGTCAAAATCCTTTGTCAATAGTTCTATTGAACCAAGTAGAGAGAAGTCTTTGTAATAAATTTTCAATTAATTAGCCCAAATGGGAATGTCAGTTTTATTAATTGAGACATAAAAATATATTATAAATAATGAGTATTAAGAATTTGATAAATTTTTTATTTAAATATGATTTTATTAATTAATTAAGTATGGATAAATTAATATGGACCGGATAATAATATGGGTATGATAAATAGCTTATGTTTATTATATATATGCAGACTAAGTCTCTCTTGTTGCTAACTCGTGTAATGATCTCACATCTATATAAAACTGAATGCATGATAATGAAATTATAAATTCATAATTCTAAATTAGGAAATGAGAAAAGATTTTGGTGCAAACTATTTTGGATCATTCTTACGACGATGAAATTAGTCAAATCAGGTTTACTTCTTCTTCTTTAACTTACTTAAACTTATTTTTGTGCTCTAAAATGAGTATTTTATATTATGGGAGAAGAAATTCATATTATTCTACGTAAATCTCTCTATCATTTATTACTCAATTAATTAATGTGACAGGCAGCATGTTCTTCCGCCATATAGTACTAGACTTGCAGGAGCGTTAATCAGTGAGGAATTAAGATGGTGAAAATAAAAAACGGGGACCAGGAATGCACAGAACGACATATTTGTTTTCTTCCATAACCAACCAATGTCCATGGATTTATTATCTTCTTGTTATTTTCAAAAAAAAAAAAAATAGTTAGATAGATTTAATTTAATAAATCATTTGTAGACTAATCTAATAATTTTTTTTAACATGCATTCAATTATTTTATCATTATTAATTGATATAATACAATAAACATATATATAAATAATAATTAATACAGTTTATAGATAATATAATATATTAAGAGGTATACTCAATTAGGACTTTAAAAGATTTTAATAGAATTATAAAATCTAAGTGGTATTCAATTAGAATTTATAAAGATTTTATGAAAATAAGGAGGTATTCAATTAGAATTTCTAAAAACTTAAAAATAAGTGTATAAAAATAAGTCCAAAAAAATTTATAAAAAAATTCTAGACATAAAAAAAAGTTTATAAAAATAAGATAGTATTCGGTTAGAATTTATAAAAACTCTATAAAAGTAAGATAATATTAAAAAAGTCACTAACTTTTATAAATATGGTATTTTTATATACTTTAAAGAGATTTTATGTGATATAAAAGTCACACTTTTTCCTAAAATTTCGAAGGACTTTTTAACTTTCTTTCCCAATATCCTTCCCGTCGATTCCCCAATGATGTTTCGTTGTCTGTTCGTTAAATTCTCTCGCTCATCATTGCCTTGTTGAGATTCTTCGTTGCTCAGAGGTCTGGTATGTGCAATAATACTCAGTCATTTTGTTATATATTTTTCCATCTATTATGATTTGTTTCCGATTGCTACTTATTTCAGGAATTTTGTACTATCACTTATTTAAGGAGTTGTTATTCATTTACTATTTTGTTATAAATCAATTTAATTAGTCCATATTTGAGATTTGCTATGCTAATTGATCAGAATATTTCAACAAATAACACGGATGTTATTGGCAATATTATGAATTTCTGTATACATTTGGCTATCTTTGTGGGTGTGGTGATTCTCTATATGTGTGGATGGGTCTCTGTCTTAATTCAACTTAACAATGGCTTAATTGCTTCAGCTCAAACATGAATTCTTGTTACTATTCACTTTCATATTATAATTAACACGACAATTTATTATTGTGTCATAAGTCATATTGTGTTGTATAGGGAAGAATATTCTAGCTTAGTAGATGGTTGAATTTAGATTTGAATATATGATTTATATATCTTACAATGATATTTGGACTTTATTGTTATGGTTTTTTCAATTGTTATTTTGATTAGTGAATGTATTTTTATTTATTTGTTACGTTTGCATGTATGATATAGTAACATTGAAATGGAAGACACAAATCAAAGAATAAAAGAAAAGATGGGGAAAAATATAAATTATGGATTGTTGGGGATGGTACAAATCTTTGTGTTTTTTTTTTTTAAGTTTTTTCTAAATTAGTTACTTTTTTGGTATAAATCTTTGTTTTTCTTTTTTATACCATAACTCTTTATTGATTATTTTAAAATTTTACTAAGAAATTAATTAATAGCTCTTTGATTATTTTAAAATTTTATTTTTATTGTACGAGAAATATAAATTTATGGCATCAAAATATATATTAATCCAAATCAATAAAAGTGAGTCAATATATGAAAGTTAAAAATCCTAAAAAATAAAGTATATGAAATTTATTGACAAATTTATAATTATACAAAAATTATTATGTAAAAGTCATTTACTTAAAAAATGTCTATAAATATTTTTTAAAATCCTAATTGAATACACTCATATGAGTTTATTTAAAAAATTTTCAACTCTATATATATATATACGTTGAGTGGAATTTTATGGCAAATTTTCAGCTAACTCTATTAATTAATTGCCATTTGACCTTATTATATAATAAAATTTAGTTTGATTAATTAAAGACCAACATCAAATCCAACTTAATTTAGCTTATATTCTGTATGGATAAGGCATTCACTATCTCTAACGAATGCACGAATTTTAGGTTAATTTCACCGGCAGTTTCTGAATATATGCTCTAATCATAATTCAGTTCGAGAAGAATTGTTTGTAACGAAAAGTACTTAAACTTTGTCTCTTATTTTCGTTAGTTTGCTGTATTTTTTTTTTTTTTTTGCTAAGCTTTCCTTTCCATATATATAAAAAAGAACTTAAATTTAAAAAATTTAATTCAAAAATTATATTTGTCCATTTTTTATGAGTTATAGGAAAGATAAAGTGGAATGTCACGTGATTCTTTAGTTAAATTCTTAAAATCTAAGTTTTAATTTTTCATTACAAATTTTTTTTTCTAACTATTGAATTACGGCTTTTGCTACAACATACTGTGTATTAATACACTTGAATTTTTATCTAAAATATAGTAAATTACAAGTCATTTGATATAATTGTTAGAATTAAAAATAAATTATCTAATAATTATAAATGCTACGGTGTGTAATGACTCTTAAATTATTAACTTGAAAATAAAATTATGTCAAATCTTAATGTTGATAGTTTTTTTTTTTTAATATTTTGTAAAAATTGGATATTAAATCTAAAATTTTCTATCTTTGCCATGATTAATTTATAATTAATATACTAATTAAACTAAGGAGGTTGATAGTTGTAATTATTAAGTACATAAATTCTTCTCGGCAAATTGTTGGTTGTTGCCAGGGAACCACTAGGACCACAGAGTTCACCTAATAATTAGCTTTACTAGTTTCAGATTCATATTTATTGTAATGCCACGTATTTTGCTTAAATAATTATGGGTAAATTATTGAGGAAAGATTCCAATTTTTTGAGATTTTTTTCTCAAAATTTTCTTTTGTTTTTATTGAGAGAAACCCTTCCGTATTTTTGGTGTTTACATTTTTTTCCTTTCATTTTTTCCCATTTCCCTTCCAACCTAGTATCAACACCATCATCTTTATCGGGTTCCTTCTTCAACAGCGATAAAGGTTTCCTGGAGACAAATCTCTAATAACTACCTCCTTTAAGTGTCGAAAAGAACCCTTGCTCGAAATAAGGTGGACAAATCAATTCCCAACTTACACGAAGTAACACCATTAGCAATTATTCCCAGGTAGAGAGAGAATATAAATACACAAACAATCAGTAATATTAAGAGTCAACAAAACAAATAATTCAGCATAAAAAAGGAGAAATAGAAAGAAAGATCAAAGAATAAAATAGAACAGAGTTTATTGAGAACCATAATTTTCAGTGGCTGATCAAAGAAGATAATACAGAAAAAGAAACAGATATATGGAGAAAAGCTCTCAGAAGCTGCAACAGATTGTGCACATAGGGATGACAATTGGACCCGCATCCGTAGTGCTTGCTTTCGTTCCGAATGGGGCGAATTTTTTTGTTATTTTTGTACTCCTCCCTAAACAATTATATATATATATATTATTTATATTTTAATATAATTAGTAATTTTTAAGAATAATAAAATAAAATTTTGATATTTATTTAAAGTAAAAATATTTTTTATTTAAAAAATATATAATTAATTTATTAATTAAAATAAAAATATATTTTTAATTTAAAAATAAAATAAAATAATTTAATAAATTCGGGGTCGGATTGAAATTATATATTCCCGTCTCTGTTGGGGTGGGACGGAAACCTCTAAAATTTTCCCCGTAGAAAATGGAGTAGGATCGAAGGACAGAGTGTATTTTTAGGGTCGGAAATGGAGAACTCTACCCCAAATCCGCCCCATTAGTAAGAATGAAATTAGAGAGAAAAAGAGTAGTTGAAACTCATTATATATTGGACAGATACAGAGAGAGACGTTGGGGATTTATGAGGACTGAGGAAAGGAGGTTGGGGATTTATGAGGAGAGGAGGTAATATAGAAACAGGAATTAAATGATGACATTGTGATTTATGGGGTTATGGGGATTTATGAGGAGAGGACGATAAAAATTACAAAATATTTTTTAAAGTAGTTGTTTGGTTTTGTTATTAGAGTTCTTAAATTCAACATTAAATGATTATATAAATTTTTTTCGAAAGTGGCAATGGAATAAATGTATAAAATAAGTCTGAATGCCATGAGTAAAATATAAGCAAACATTAGAGGAAGAAAAAGAAAAGAAAGAAATATGAGTTATCTTTTTACATATATTATATTCATGATATACATAACTATATATTTACAACTTTAAGTTATACTATCATATTCATGATATATGTTAGTGTTATATATATATATATATATATTCAAGATATGTCAGTTATATGTTTACCTTTTATATATACTATATTCATGATATGTCAGTTATATGTTCATTTTTTTTACGTACATTTAATTAATTTATATGTTGATTACATAAATAAATAGCTAAAAGAATGATTTTATTGGAAATTTAATATACATATAATATTTACATTATTCTGCATATATTAGACATTGTTCTAATTATACATTTAATATATATTGTATTAAATATAAATGTAATTTACAAATAACTTATGCAACTAATTGATTTTAAATTTCATAAACAATATTCAAGTATATATAACTACCCGATAAGACTCATATTACAAGTATAATACAGACTATATTTATAGAAATATATTGCAATAAAAGTTATACATACTTAACAACTATCATGATGCACATATACTTCATTTAACATTTAATGCAAGAAAAATTAAATAAAAAAAAAAGAGGGTTTTTTAATCTCAACTAATGGTTTTCAACAGTTGCACCACAGAATTTACCTAAAAAAGGGAAATCGTTTGTGCTCCATTCCAAACCCCATGTGTCCTTCATAAAACCTCTACTTTTTCCTACATTTTTAGGCCACACTATATAGATTTCTAGTGTTCCTGGTCTAACTTTTGATCAACTCTTCACCGTTTGTCATCCCAACGGACTAGATTCACTAGTATTTGTCCTCCTCTCATTTTTTACTGACTAAAAGCAGCGAATTCTCTCTATTCTCTTCATTGCTAGCTAGCGATTTAGTCTGTGTTCTACTGCGAAGCCAAGAATCGATCCTTACTCTCTTTTATTTTTGAAGATGGAGACCGAGAACAAAATATCTGAATTGAAGCACTTAGGTTTCTTGAGGATGTCCACTATTCAGGCACTGATTTGCATCTCGAATCTGTCTGTGCTTGATAATCAGGTTTTTTTTCCAGAATTTGAAAGTAAATAAATGGAAAGAATTCTTTGACAGATGTTCTTTTTGGTACTGTTTGAAACCAGCAGTAATATCTGAATGTTCCTTGCGGTATGTGTCCAAATCTTAAAAGACCTAAAATTTGATTAAATATAAAGGTATAAATTCTGAATTTTCTTTGGTTAAATTAGTTTTAATTGGCACATGACAATCCTTTGATTC
>CATIWF010168199.1:0-12176 GCA_949630135.1 Balakata baccata
ATTATATTTATATTATTAAATATAATTAATTATATTAATTTAATTTTATACTTTATATTACAAAATTAAATTCATCAAATTAATTATATTTTTAATTTTTATATTAATAAACTTGAATTTTATAATAATTATATTTATAAATATATTTATTTTATTAAGTATAATTAAATACTTAAATAAATAAATAAATAAGGCATTTGAGTTTTGGTATTATAATACTGTAATACTTTAGTTGAAAATCATTTATTATCCTAAGAATAAACTTTCTCACGTTTATAGCACGACGCCCTACACTTTGGATACTCGTGCAAATCTTTATATTTATTTCAATACGCCCTACACTTTGGATACTCGATGCAAGTCTTTATATTCATTCCAGTATAATACACAGACATTTGAATGGACACTCGTGCGTCCTTATATTCATTTCAGTATATATAACACACAGGCATTTATTGTTGTCTTATATAAATAATAACAAATTTTATAATACTATGATAATTTTTTGTTATTAATTTTTATGATAGTGGGTCGAAATAACTCTCTTTTGATAGTGAAATGAGGCCGAAACTGATTAGTAGAAAAAGGGCAGCCAGTATACCTCTTTTTGCATTGATCTGCAGTGTGATTACAAAGACCACAAATCTGACAAGGATGACGATTGGTTCATCGATTGTAGTAACCTCTATTGCAATTTTGATCAAAATTAGATTTGTTGGATTGAGATGTAGCTGGTGCAGACGTTTGCACATTGTTGACAACTAGTGGCTCTCTGTGGCTTTTGAGACGAATTTCATGAGCCAAAATGTTAGGAAAACAATAAGGAGATATTGTTAATTCAATAGTTAAATAAAAAAATAAGAGAAATGAAGAACAAATCTGAGGTTTGTGTTCCACATAATATCATTAAGATAAATTTGTTTTATACTACCGGTGTTTAAAATAACTAGCGTTTGTCTTCCAAGATACAACAAATCTCAAATAGTTATTGAACACACAATATCTACTTACAGCGAACTAAATATTTGTCACACTCTCTATCACTTGAGAAGAAGAAAAAAAAAGGAAGAAAAATACTTTGCCAACAAGAATCAAACTCAACTCTCAAAAAATCTTTTTCAATACAAATCAAAAACTTTTATTTATAATATATGGAGGAGATATGAAGTTAATTGTGATTAATTTCTTTTAAATGCTGCCAATAATACATTTGTAACTCTCAAATAATGGTGAAATTAATTTTTAAATCATCAGAAAATAAAATTCCAAAAGATAAGAAACTCAAAAGACTAATTTGGAACACAATCCACACAGGCGTGTAGAATCCACACGGGAGTATGGATTAGCCATGCACACACTGCAGCACAACGACACGGGCGTGTGGATCCACACGGGTATGTCAGAAGTCAAGGAGTGTGGATCCACACGGGCGTGTCAGATCTTTGGCCGTGTAAATCAACACGAGAATGTTGTTTCAATTGCCAGAAATAAAAAAAATATATAAAAATTGGTTTGGACCATGAGATTTTAGGCCAACATTCGTGTACACAGGTCATGCACCCACTTCTATCCCGAATCATGGATTTGCACCTCTGCGCTTGAGCGTGCAAGAGAGATCATTCCATAGTACTTTCTTACCCATGTAAGAATGCATTTTAATATATAAACACAAGTCTAACTTCACATTTTAGTGATGTGGAACAAATAACTCCTACTTTCTTACCCGAATATATGTTCCTTAACAATGAGTTTATTTTGAATTTCAATTTTTATTCACACATTCTTCATTTTGAGCATATAAATATATTAATTCATAGTTCTTATGTCAAGGAACATATATTCAGGTATTTCTCCTAAAACCGAGTTATGAGATCCACCCGAATTACCCTATCAAAATGGCTTATAATTACAATTTTTCCAACAACAAGTTGCCCATGAAGCTCATGAAAAAGAACAGGATCAGGACGAAGATTAAGGGCAGTTATAATGGCATGGAATTCAGAACCAATATTTCGGTAGATTATGGTGTTAAATTCAGAAGAGGACAAAGTTCTAGCAGTTAATTCATCAGCTAAAGCCTTTGCTCGTTGAAGATATTGGGAAATAGGAAGATCATTGCGTTTGAATTCTTGAAGGTCAATATGCAATTGTAGTTGTCTATTTTGGGAGACTGAACCAAATGCATTTGTAACAGCTTTCCAAACTTGAGCTGAGGTTTCTAAGCCAATAATATAAGAAAACACCTCTTCAGATAAGGAAGAAAAAATCCAAAACATAAGCATTTGATCCTTCTTGAACCATTCTATGGAAGCTGGGTTTGGGATTGAAATTGGTGGTGTGGTTTCTGTGAGTATTTCTTTCGGTGGAGGCTGTTTGTTTGCATCAATGAATTCCATCAAAATTTGTTAATTAAGGGTAGAAACTGAGTTTTCCAGGCCAAATAATTATTGAATTTTAGTTTGATTGCAAATGTGTGAGCTGCAGTGGTGGAAGAGGTTACGGTGGTGAGTGAGGTTGTGGAGTTATTTTGGGCAGATAGTGATGAGGATGAAGAGTTAGAAAGGTTAGGTGAAGTGGTTATATTTTCAAGGCTCTCATACCGTGAAAGTAAACTAATGTGTTTCTATTAATTAATGAATAAACTTTGTGAAGCGAATATTTAAAAAATTTATAAAAAGCTTTTGATAAAAATATTTTATCAAATAAAATGGAGCAGAAAATTCTCTGTATAGATCATTTTATATTATGTATAAAATAATTAAATCATAGAAATCATACTTTTTAATATTAGATATCAACACTCGATTAAGATCTTGCTAACTTTTCCGTATGTACAAATCTTTTAGGCTAATCTCAAGCAGGTGGACACTTTGTGCACTACAAAATTAAACAACTAGCAATTTAAACAATAAAGATCAAAACTAATAAAGAAAATAATATTATTTTCTTTACACTTAGTTTTTTTGATCTTGTGGTATTGTAAATTTTCTTTTTACTCTAAGAGAACAAAATATATATATATATATTTCTTGGCTATAATTAATATCCACCGATAGCCATGCTTTTTCTCGAGAGACCAACAAACTTAAAAATTCCAAAAGCAATTGCCCTCGATTCTTATTCCAATTAACAATTCTATTTTGAATAGAATTTATTAATTAGGATAAAAATATCATTCATTATCTTATTTTCATTTAAATAGAAAATAAATAAATGATATCAATTTTATTTCTTAGATTATTTCTAATCAAGATAAAATTCCTTATGAGATAATTTATCTATTTTAAATTTAATTCTAATTAAAGTAGAATTTCTAAAATTTAAAATAATTATCTAACAAAAATTATTTTCCACATACCATCCAATAAAATATTAATTTTGTTCACTTGTAGACCTAAAACCCAGCTTGCTAATTGACAAAATATGTAGTGATATAATTAATTAAATGAGTTAGCTCGGAAATCATATAGGCATATACAATAGTGGTTACCAATAATTTACCTATAATTAAATGGGTTCAATTATTAATTTCAAACTATTCCACTAAAAGATTAGAAACTCTATAATTGTATGCTGTCAAGGATTAATATAAATTTGACTCATGCCATATTGACTTCTTTACTTAGTAATCCTTTTTACAATATCGATAATTAAATTAATATCTCAATTGTCCAATCAATTTAATTACATCTTGTACGTTGATACTTGTTGATTTTCTCTAATGATCATATTTCGACAATCACATTATAAAAATTAATTTATAATTATTGTTGACATACTTTGGCTAGATAATTTAATGATCAAGTACCGAAAATCTATCAATAGATATTTTAGTACAAATTCTATATTGTTAATTGATAATTATCACTATTCATGAATACACTCACCAAGTTACAGAGAATATTGACTTTGAATTAAGTCTCACTCATTAGTAACTCAAATGAAATAATATTTATATATAAAAAATTATAATTAACTCAAAATTAAGATTAAAGTAAAATAAATGCCTATGAGATTTAATAAGTCTTACAGTTATTTAAAATAAATTAAATCTCATTTTTTATCCACTTCTATATAGACAAACTATATAAGTAAATTCATACATGATCAAGACAAATCACTCAATGAATTTACTAAGTCTAAACATAAATAAAGTGTCCAACTTTATTTATCAACTGGAAACATATATTGTTTAATCATAAGATAACTTGTATTTATATCTTTTGTGATCATCTATAAAAATCATATAAATATATATAATATGATTAAAAAGACTTTTATTTAAAATTCTCATGCAAACTATATATGATGAAATATTTCAATAGTTTTATTATCAAAAAGTGAAAAATATAATAAATACATAATAGGCTTTGTAGAGCATATAATCCCAACAATGGCACTTGAGTGAGCATATAATAAACTTTGAATTTTAGTTTGATTGCAAATGAGTGAGCTGCAGTGGTGGAAGAGGTTACGATGGTGAGTGTGGTTGTGGAGTTGTTTTGGGCAGATAGTGATGAGGATGAAGAGTTAGAAAGGTTAGGTGAAGTGGCCATGTTTTCAAGGCTCTCATACCATGAAAGTAAACTAATTAATGTGTTTCTATTAATTAATGAATAAACTTTGTACATCAATATAAATAGAGAAGTGGTACACAAGATAAGATTCAGAATATCAAGGTAAAGAATCAGGTGGTTACAACTAATATAGTTAAAAATCGAGGCAGATGAGATATTATCTGTTGTTAGTCATTAATTAACAGCAGACACCTTCTCTTCTATATGCAACTGGTGTTTTTGAACTAGACGCACATACCTTTCAATTTAAAGTATTTTTTTGCTAGTGAGTTTCCAATATCTCTTTATTTCTCTTCTTACTTATATTTAAAAAATTTTAAATCATTTAATAACCGTTCTATTTTTCTCATTATTTGTCTCATTCGCTACAATTTACATTATTTCTCTGTAAATTTAAAAGTTATAAAAAACTCATAATTAACATTTTATTATTTTTCTTTATATCTTTTATTTTTTTCTCTTTTTTTTGTTTTGTACTCTCTTTCTTCATTTTTTTCTATACAGTTTTATTAATAAAAAATTAAAATAGGGAATAAAATAATGAGTATTGTTAGATTGTATAATTTTTAAGACAAACTAAAATAGGAAGTAAACTTTTTGATGATATAATAGAGAGTGAAATTAGAAGCATTGATAGGGATGCTCTAAAATTTCAAATTTGAATCTCCAATCGAACCATTTATTAAGAAAAATATAAACAAGTGGAAATTGAAAAATCCAAACGGAAATATTTGTTTTGAATTGGAGTTTATAAAGACTAAACCTATGAAAGAAAATTATAAAACTAAAATAATTTTTATGATATTTTTCTATTAGTTTCGTCCATCAATCGGATTTACATAAATAAAATAAAATGTAATCGGGTTTAGACAATAAAAGAGTTACCAATAAACTTTAATTTAATAAACTTTAACTTAATGGTATAAGTTCTAGTGATTAAAACTATAAGATTTCAAATTCAAATATGTATTTGGCCCAAAAAAGAGTTATTTGGACCCACTATCATAAAAATTAATAGCAAAAAATTATTATAATATTATAAAATTTTTTATTATTTATCTACGACAACAATAAATTAAACACTTTATTGTTTACATTTCAAAAGGTTAAAACATAAGCAAGCATTAATTAAGAATTTCATTTTTTCCAGGGATATATAAATTCAAACCTATGGAACTTCTGATTCAACAAGTAGACACCATCATCTGCAGCCAACCAAGCACAATTCTTATAATCACATCTTTGAAGAATGGACTCATCCAACCAGAAAACTTTGAAGGTGCCATAGCCATGAGCCCATTCCATGTCACAAGTGAAAACAGTTCTTCCAAAGAAATCCATATTGAAACTCCAACTCATTTGTTTAGAAACTGCAAGTACATGTTCACCTAAATCATCATTTATGGACCAACAATGGATATTCAACATCATGCTTCTGTCACTTAATCCATTCACTATACCAACATGGTATCTCTTCCCTGCATTAACCTGCAGACATCTATGGCTTATTGCCATTGTTGTTACTATGATCACCACTATGGCACCATTGCTCTTTAAACCACTCACCATGTTTTCTTTCTTTGTTTTTGATGCTATTATGATATGTTTATGTGTAAGGTGTAACTGACTCTATAAAGTTGTAAATCAGAGGCAAAATTTAATTATGACATCACATTTTGTGATTTGCACAATCTAAAAAAGTTTATATTAGATCCTCAAAGTGAAAATGCAAGACTTTTACTAGGCATAATACTAAGCCATTGTCAACAAGTTTCATACATCATATACCAATACACCTTCATAAGAGTTTCAAATCATTAATAAGTGATGCAAAATAAATATCAATATTGTTTCTAGTTGTTTAGGCCCTAATATTAATAATGACAATATAATACACTTACGCTTCATAGTCATCTATGAAGCCAAATTGTAAACTACAAGAAGAACTGATCATGTGCTACGTCGACTGCTGAGTGTGTCATAGGGATTGATGTCATCTGTACATAGTCTAAGACTCAAATTTCTAACTTCAACGCCAAATTCAGGGAACATTCCATTAATTGTTCTCCACTTGAGAGAATCTGCAAAATGTCTGAATTTTATACCATATTTCCTGCCTTTTGCATGTTATTTTAAATTTTTTGTCTCTATTACATTTGCAAACAAACATTTGAATCTTAGTATTATAGGTAAATATCATATTACTTTAGTTGGAGGTCATTTCTTATTCTCAAAAGAAACTTTCCATACTTGTAGTGTGATGCCCTAAATTAACCTTAAGTTTCTCATACATATCTAATTTTTTATCCCAAGAAAAATCCAGCAATATTTTTTCTCAGTTTTCTAAATAAATAATGTAAATAGAATAATCCATTTATATATGTACCTAGAAAATATTAGGAAAATGACACCAAGATTTTCTTAGAAAACAAAAACTATATATGCATCCACATCCTAAATGAAAATTGATATTTAAGAATAGTCACAAATTGGGAACTATTTAAAACTTACTCATAATGAACGAATCTTGGACAAGTATTTAGGCTCATTGATAATTAATCATTAATATCTAGTTAAGTCAATTAAATTTAATTTTGGTTCAAATAATTAACCAAACAATAAATAATTAAATAAACCAATTTATCTGCTTAATTAATTAATTTTAATTTTTTATTAGATGCTCAATTTCCTTGTTTAACTTACTTAATTTTACATCTCAATAATATTAGTTTCTTTACTTATAAATTTAATTTACTAATTAATAAGACCAAAATTTTTCTTTATAAAATTAATTAATAAGTTCAATTGGCGGATCAACTTGGATAATTCGGGCCCGAGCTTAGTGATTTGTGTAAGGAGGTGAATAGTTAAACTTTTGAAGGCTTTGGTGGATCTGGAGAAACCAGCATTGGTTATTATGGGAAACAAGTTTGTTGGTTTCCGCCCCACCAAACGCCGTCTTCGGCAATCCTAAAGGCGTTCCTATTCAGCAGGCGATGTATCGGGAAACTCTTGCTTCTTTTAATTGCACCATCTATGGTAATTGTGGCTTCACCATCATTAGGGATGACAATAATAGATACGATACGATAACACGATACGAACCCAGCATGATATTTGTAGATTAGGATTGAGATTTATCATTTTCGTGTTATAATCGTGTCAACTCAGATAAATAACTTTTATAAAATTTTTATAAATTATAATTGAATATCACTTTACTTTTCAAATCTATTAAAATCTTTTAAAATCCTAATGGAATACTTTTGGAGAAAAAAGTCATCAACCATAATCCATAGTGCAAACAAATATTTAGGAAAATCATGACTTAATTGAGGGGTGATTCAATACCCTACTTCTAAAGCAAGATTCAATCATCATCGAGTATTAGCAAGAAAATGAACTGGAAATCATAGAATAAACAGAGAATTGGATGTCGAACCTACGAGAAAAAGCAAGAATTCATTGCAAAATTGTCGAGATCTGCTTGTGACTTGTCCAGAAGTACTTTTCGATTTCGCATCGCTTCATATTCTCTGAGCTATGATTGTAATGACAAACGCAGAGAATCATAGGCAGATGCATCATTTCTTCAAGAAAAAGAAAAAAGAAAAAAACCTAGGAAGAAGAGCGTCTAATCCATAAAGAAAAGAGAAACAAAAGGAAAAAAGTAAAAAAAAAAAAAGAAACATCTAGCAGTTTTTTCAGAAGCTAAGGATGAAGTGTGTCTCTGTTCAAGTCGCCAAATGCAGAATCGAGTGATGCTTTGAATGCGCAGAAAGTGAAAATTGGCTCTCATGAAAATAAAAATAAAAAAAAATTAAAAAGTGGATTTAATAAAAATGAAAGAAAAAAAGGTAGATTTTCGAAAGAAAAATTTAAAAATTGGTTAATGGTGTAAATTTTTCCACGATATTTTATCCACTCAATTCATTCACAACATGAACATAATATTTGGGTCTTGCATGAACCGAACAGTAGCTGTTCAAAGCCATAGCTAATATCATTACTATGGCTGCTTTGATCCTTAACACACTCATTTTTTCTTAATTACTTGAGTTTAATGGGATTATATTCAGTTTTATATATGGTTGAATAATAGATGTTTGTAGTTGTAAATCTGGGGGTGAATATAATGCTAATTTTCTTTTGATATTTGGCTGTTAGATACGGTAATCTGTATAATCTGACATAACAAAAAAATAAATTAATAAAATACTCAAAAAGTTAAAAAAAGAAAAACCCAAACGGAGATATTTGTCTGAATTGGGTTTGTAAAGAATAAACCAATGAAAGAAAATTATAAAAATAGAATAATTTACATTTCTATTAATTTAATATATTATCAATCAGATTTAGATAAATAAAAAACAAAATTTAATTGGATTTAGACAATATAATAAGGTGAATAATAGAAGTTACTAATTAATAAGTTTTAGTTTTAATGGTATACTGAGGAATGATCAGGATTGTGATGTTACAAATTTAAATTTCCAATTTGACTCTTTGTGTATATATATATATATATATATAAAAGAATTACTCAGCTGACTGACTCACTGTTATAACAATTAATATATAACACAAAATTATTATAATATATTAAAATAATTATTATTTATCTATGACGATAATAAATTGAACCTTTATTAATGTTTACAATTCAAAAGGTAGAATTAAACATTTCATTTTTTCCAGGGATATCTAAATTCAAACCTACGGCGCTTCTGATCAAACAAGTAGACACCATCGTCTGCAGTCAACCAATCACAGTTCTTGTAGTCACAACTTTCAAGAATATAGTCATCCGACCAGAAAACTTTGAAGGTCCCGTAGCCATGAGCCCATTTCATGTCACAAGTGAAGACAGTTCTTCCAAAGAAATCCATATTGAAACTCCAACTCATTTGTTTAGAAACTGCAAGTACATGATTACCTAAATCATTATCTTTGGACCAACAATGAATATTCAACATCATGCTTCTGTCACTCAATCCATTCACTATACCCACATGGTATCTATGCGCTAACTCAATCGAACAGCCATGGCTTATAGCCAATGCTACTATCATCATCACTATGGCTCCATCGCTTTTTAAACCACTCAGCATGTTTTCCTTCTTTCTTTCTTTGTTTTTTTTTTTTTTTTGGTACAATTTTCTTTCTTTGTTTTTTATGCTACTATATATGATATGTTTACGTATATGGTGTAATTGACTCTTTAAAGTTGTAAATGAGAGGCAAAATTTAATTTTGAAATCACATTTTGTGATTTGCAAAATCTAAAAAAGTTTAAATAAGATCCTCAAAGTGGAAATGCAAGAATTAGTCTAGGCTTGTTACTATATTATTGTCAAGAAATTTTATGCTGTCATATATACCAGCACACAATAGTTTCAAGTTACTAATAAATGATGTAAGATAAACATTAATATTATTTTCAAGTTGTTTGGACCCTGATATTAGCAAAAACAATGTAATATACTTACGCTTTATAGTCAGCTAAGAAAACAAATTGTAAATTACAAGAAAAACTCATAATATGCTATATATATCGACTGTTGAGTATCCAAGATGCAAATTTCTAACTTTACTACCAAATTCAGAAAACATTCTATTAATTATTCTCTATTACGGAGAATATGCAGAATATTTGAGTTTTTCATCATATTTCCTGTCTTCTTCCCTCACTTCAAATTCTTTACATTTCTTGCATTTACAAACAAGTATTTGAATCTCAGTATTATAGGTAAATACAATAATATTTTAGCTGGAAACCCTTTCTTATCATCAAAAGAAACTGTCGCACACTTGTAACATGATAGCCCATACCTTGGACACATATGGAAGTCCTTATATTCATTTTAGTGCAATAAACAGTCATTCAGATATGCATATTCTTGCTATATTCTATATTTTAGGGACAACACTTTCTTAGCCTCATAGATAAATGTGGGGAGCTCATTTCCCTTCATAAGTATATCTTACAAAAAGTTCAAATAATATTGTGAAACTCTTATTGCTCATCCATTTTTTGTTTTTATGTTGCAAAGTTTATTTATACAAGGTGGATAATTTTGTAAACTTAGCGCAATGGGAATAAAAAGGCTTCTTGGCATTGTTTAACAATCTCTCAAGTTTTTCAGTCTTTTTACAAAATGTTTTATATTATATATCATTTCATCTGCATGATCAATTTCGAAATTTTTCTTCATCATTAAGGTTATTTTCTGATCAACTTTCAAATTCCTTTTTATTAGAACTTGTCCTAATAACTACACTCTCACTATGTCATATCCCTTCAGTATTTATTTATAGAAATGTCATCACTCTCTCTATATACAACTAGTATTTTTAGAGTAGACACATATACTCTTCAACTTAAAGTATTTCTTTTACTAGTGAGTGGCGAAAACTGTAAGATTTAAAGTTCGAATCTTCAGTCGAATAATTTATTAAAAAACATAGAAAAATGGAAGTTGAAAAATCCAAACGGAAATATTTGTTTTGAATTGAGTTTATAAAGACTAACCGATGAAAGAAAATTATAAAACTAAAATAATTTTTGTGATATTTTTCTATTAGTTTGATCCATTATCAATGGGATTTAAATAAATTAAAAGAAAATACAACCTAATTAGATTTAGATAACATAAGATGGACAATAAAATACTAATAAATTTTAGTTTAATAGTATATTGGTATGAACAATCAGAATTGTAAGATAAGATATTAAGTTCCAATATGTAATGGACCCTTTGTATGTACTAAAAAAGAATTACTGATCAGTCTTCTCACTATCATAAAAATTAATAACACAAAATTATTATAATATTATTAAAATTATTATTATTTCTCTATGACAACAATAAATTAAATATTTTATTGTTTACATTTCAAAAGGTTAGAAACATAAGCAAGCATTAATTAAGAATCTCAATTTTTCCAGGGATACATAAGTTCAAACCTATGGAACTTATGAATAAACAAGTAGACACCATCATCAGCAGCCAACCAATGACAGTTCTGGTAATCACATTTTGTAAGAAGGGAGTCACCCGACCAGAAAACTTTGAAGGTGCCATAGCCATGAGCCCATTTCATGTCACAAGTGAAAATAGTTCTTCCAAAGAAATCCAAGTTGAAACTCCAACTCATTTGTTTAGAAGCTCCAAGTACATGTTCCCCTAAATCATCATCTTTGGACCAACAATGAATGTTCAACATCAAGTTTCTGTCACTGAATCCATTCACTATACCAACATGGTATATTTTCCTTGCATTAACCAGACAGCCATGGCTTATTGCCAATATTGCTACTGTGATTATCAATATGGCTCCATTGCTTTTTAAACCATTCATTGTTTTTCTTTCTTTATTTTTGATGCTACTATAATTTGTTTATGCATATGGTATAATTGATTCTCTAAGTTGTAAATCAGAGGCAGAATTTAATTCTGATATCACATTTTGTGATTTTCACAATCTACAAAAATTTAAATAAGATCCTTAAAGTGAAAATGGAAGACTTTTGCAAGGCATATTACTATGCCAACAAGTTTTATGCCTTTAAAGACAATAGATATATTAATTGTTGTT
>CATIWF010168200.1:0-28530 GCA_949630135.1 Balakata baccata
ATTATTTCTTTATGTTTACTTTAAGTCATCATGGCCATGATGCGAAGTTGTTTTACAAGAACCAATTTTAATCTCTCATGCATTGTAATATTTCTCTATATAATTAGGAAGGGTCTCCTAATTATATGGTGGGGTATTACACTCTCTCTTATATAAGATGCCATATTAGCAATATAAATTAAAAACCCTAATCAGTCACATTTTCTCTCTCTCACTCTAAATTCTCTCTCCCATTTTCTTCACTTCAGCCGCACAAACTTCTTCCTCAGAATCCTCGTGCCTCCAACAACCTCATGCCTCTGACCACCTTGCGTTGTAGCTAGTCATGCTTC
Source organism: Balakata baccata (assembly GCA_949630135.1). Classification (NCBI taxonomy): domain Eukaryota; kingdom Viridiplantae; phylum Streptophyta; class Magnoliopsida; order Malpighiales; family Euphorbiaceae; genus Balakata; species Balakata baccata. Next base: position 333 of record CATIWF010168200.1, read on the forward strand.
CTACCATTCCTCTCACGCTTTTCTCCTTTACCGGCGGCTAGTATCTCTTAAATCTCGAAGAGACACCCAACTTTAGATATTGAAGGACGAGTTTCTGTGCGAATATAAATTTCTCATTGTCTCCGACTCTAGATCTCAGAGGGAAAACTACAGCACCGACTCTAGATTTCGAAGGAAAAACTAGCAAATCTGAGTTTTTGTTTTTCTTTTGATTTTTTTTCTTTTTTTCCAGTTCTTTTGATTTTTTTCTGAGTTTCTTTTTCTTTTGATTTTTTCTTTTTTCTGAGTTTTTTCTTTTTTTTTTCTTTTTTTTGTTATTTTGTGAAAACAATCGAAAAAGGCAAATGTTACTAAGTTTTTTTTCTGGTTCTTTTGATTCTTTATAGTATATTCTTCTGTTTTAGGGAAAACTAGTGAATTTCATTATTTTGTTTGTTTTTGAGTGACTGAGTTTGTTTTTACTAGGTTTCTTTATGAATCTGTTTTAGGAAAAACTACCGAATAGTGTGTTGAGTTGATAATTATGACTTTGGTTTTTCTATTCTAATAGGTTTGATAGTTTTCTGTTTGTTTTTACTGAGTTTCTATTTGTGAATATGAGTTTTCTATTCTAATAGGTTTGTAGAGAAATAAGAAATACTATTAGTTAAAGGGAAGCAATGTTAGTGGAGGAGGTGATGGCAGTAGGTGGCGGAGATGAGGAGGTGAAGAAGAGAAAAAAAAATTTAGAGAGCGAAACAAAATTTTCATTTTATTCTTTTATTTTTAAATTTGTAAAAAGCGATGTAGGATAGAGAAAATATTGTAATGTAGGAGAGATAAATGTTGTCGCATCATTTTTTTTAACAATGTTAAAGGTATATACTTAAAGTTGCTAACGGCGCAAACCACAGTATCCGTTTTACATAAAAAAAATATCACGTACTTAAAGTTGTAAAAGTCAGAAACCACAAGCCTATTTTTTTAACTTTTCCCTTTTCAAAATATAGAGGACTATGTGTGCGGGTGTAATTGTAAAATAAGAGTTTTGGATTTTTGGTTTGTATATTTTGGATAATAAATACTAATAAAATAATATGTCAAAATAAAAAATTATTTAATAGCAGAAAAGATTTGTCCAACATTTTTTTGACTTAATTTGGTTGTATATGTGGGCAATAACTAGAGACAATGGGCTTTAGTAATAGAATTGTATCTCCACTAATTAAATATATATCATTAAAAATTGAAATTTTAGTAGATTAAAGTATATATTTAATTATTTATTTATTAAATATGTATATTTTTCAATTAATTAATTATAATTCATCTAAATCCATTTTTTATCTAATTGCCCTCTATCTATTTTTTTAGGGGGACAAATATTAAAAATAATATAAATTTATATACCATTACATGATTTTAAAAATTTAGGAGGAGGGCTATAGTCCTTTCTCAAGTGAATGTGGCTCTACTACTTATTTGTTCACTCTATTTTACTTCTGTTAAATTATATAGTCATTATATTAAATTATGTAGTTATTCTATTAAATTTTAAGATATTTACTATTAGTGAGAAAAAAATTCTTTTTTGTTCAAGGGGATACTAGTACAATATATCAAATTTCAGAAAGGTACTAGTATAATAGATCAAACTTGCATGGGAGTACTAGTGCAATATGTCAAATTTTCAAGGGGTAAATATTAATTTTTTCTTTGTCATTTTACCATAATTTAATGTATTTTTAATAGAAAATCTAACGGAACAATATACTAGTAGATAATTATAAAACAGATGGGACAAATCATATAATTTTCAAATATCAGAGAAGTACTAACGTATTATGTCAAACATCAGGACCAAATAGTAATTTTTTCTTAAAAATATGTGAAATATCAAATAATTAAAGTATTTAATTATATATTAATATTTTTAAATATATATAAATTTATATATGAATAGATTTACAATATATTCTAACATAATTAATTATATTAATATATGTGAATAAAAATTAATAAATTAGGAATATAAGTTATATTAGTAATAATCATACATATAATTAAATGCTTAAATTTTATTATAATAATAAATTTTATTTTATGTACATATACATATGTTTATATATATTTATATATATGTTATACACTACCAAATTGTTAATACATAATAAAAATCAATATATATTTATGAAACATTAATTTTAATTGTTCGTAATTATATACATTAATTTATATATTTGTTACTGTATTACACAATTACACGATACAAAATGATAGTTTAAATCAACATGAATAGCAATATGATATGTTTACACGTGTAAGATGTGAATTGCTAGCTTTTAATTAATATACAAATAGAGAATTAGAATATATTTGTTCCATGTTCAACTATTATTGATCTTTCTTCACTTTCTCTAATAAAATTAATTTGATAATTTTGTATTTTTTTTTCTTTAATTGATCTTTTATTCACCATATGATTGTTTAAGAAATTTAAAGGGGACCTTTTTTTTTTAGAAACAAAACTTTATAAAGAAGTTAAAAATTTAATAAATAAAAAAAATAAGACTAAAAAAGCTAAAATCAGGGGTAGAGTTAGTAATTTGTATCATGTTTAATTGTATTGTATCTTATTTTATATTATGTCTTATTTTGTATCACTTCTAATTGTTTCGTATTTTGTATATCCGTTATACTACATGAAATTATTTAATGCGATTAACTAAACGCATCTATATGTGTATATATACACGATACGAGACGCAATTATACATAAATATTAATATAATTATAAAAATAATGTTATACAATGCTTATATATAAAATATATTAATACAATTAATTTTAACATAATTTATTATATATAAATATTTAAAATATTATAATCGTGTCTTAATAGGTTAAGTAGAAAAAATTCATTTATGATACAGTTTTTTCATATTTTAATTTTATTGATACAATTATAATTTAACTCAAACTTATATATATCTAAATATGTATCATTTAGTATCATTTATTCGTATTGTGTTTCAAATTGTCGGTTATAATAAAATGAACTATTAAGACAAAGCAATAATTTTAAAGAAAGGCAGGATCCAATAAAGAAAATATAAAAACTAAACCTATTTTATTATGGCTCTTTAAATCTGCCATTGCACACTGAAGATGATAATCGTATTGATAAGTTTAGAACAGAGAAAAAAAAAAAAAGAAGGGAGGCTATCAACGCGTGATTTTTGTAAGAATCAGGATATTTTGAATTTGAATCTCCTAGTCAAAAACTTTTTCTCTTTCTAGAGATTATAAATAAAGTATTTTCCAATTTAAATTCTTTTAGAAACTATTTACCAAAATGGAGTAAAGTTTGGGGACGTGGATAGAAAAGAGACGGTCCGTACTGTGACCAAGGAGAAACTGGGGCTTTTTCCCAGAAAGAATTCATGGACTAAATATTTCCCAATTTAAAATTAAAAGCCGTTAAAAATTGATCATATCTGACTGCTGTCTGCTTATTGGATTTTTGGAATTGCACACTTTGTTCTAAAAACATATTTTAAACTTTTTTATTTAATTAATTAATTTTTTAAATTTTTTATAAATTATTTTAAAAAATATATATATTTATCAATTTTTATTAAAAAAAATTTTTAAAACTAAAAAAAATATAAAATTTTATTAAAAAAATATTTTACTGAAATTCAATTCCAAACCAACTCTTAATAAAAGAATTAATAAATATTTTTTAAATAAAATCTGCAATTATGAAATATTGCATGGACAATTGAATCGACTCAGGCTCTCAGCTTTCAATTCAGTGTACGTGTCTATATAATTCAATGAATTTGTCATTATCTCTATGCCACGCCTAATTCAAGGATATAATTTTATTTTTTAAAAAAGATAAATCAAGTAAAAATATGAACAAGAGTAAATGAAATACGGTGGATTGCAAATTAAATTCATGGTGTCCGTTGTTTGGGTAATTGGACAGCATGCTGTCAGCTTTACTGGATCAGTGGACTGCCTGTGTCTGCTTTTTTTCACGACCTGACAGTTTTTTTGCCCTCCAGGTCATCAAAATGCATTCGAAAACAAGAAATACTTTAAAAAATGGCTTAAAATTGAAATTTGCAAATTTTTACTCTAAGACAAGAAATATTTTGTTAAAAATTCCAAAATTGGAAAAAGCCCGAAAAGCTCGCAGTCCGTGTAATGAACAAGTAGAGCCTAGCTGTCCGTGTAATGAACAAGCTGAGAGTGGTTGTTCATTTATTCAAAAAGCGGATGCATGCAATCCGCTTCCTAAATAAGCGGACACTTGGGCTTGACCACATTCTGCTAAAAAATCAATTTAACTAAAACCAAATCCAGAATATGATACATAAAATTTATAACATAAAATAATTTTAATTGAGATAGAAGATATAGAAAAAAATCTGATTTTACCCAATTCATTGTAACAAAAACGATATAAATAAATTTACACTAAAGACTTCTCTCTAAACCTAACTCAGAATGATGGAATTCTAAACTTTTTTTTCCTTTATCTCTATCTAACTTTATATAGGGGGTGAGAGTCGGTAACAAGAGAGACTTAACCCACATAATATAATAATTATGAACCGTCCATCACATCCATATTATTATTTAGCCCATATTAATTATTCATATTAAATTAATTAATAAAGTCTTGCATAAATCAAGAATTGATTAGATTCTTAAGACCATTTATTTTGTAATATATATTTATTTCTCAATTAATGAGCTTACAACCATAATTAGATATTAAATATATATAATATTCTCCAACTTAGATTAATTAATTGAAAATCTATTACAAAAAACTTCTGATTCTCGCTCGATTCAATAAAATTATTGGCAACAAATTATGGCGGAAACCATATTATTCAAGAATATGACACCTTCTATAGCCACATTTACCAATAACCCTATCAATCATGAGCATAGTGTGGTAATGTGATAATTAGTCAACACTCACTTTATGATCAAACTTTATGTGTTGATTTTCTTGTCAGTAAGTGATTTCTTATCTGAATTTAACACATGTACGCATAAGAAATCTTTTATGACTTTAAATGAAGTCTATGTATGTCTCAAAAACTTTATATCGTATGATTTTTTATGTGTCACAAGATATACAACCAAAACTATAATCTTTAATGCCTCAAACTTTTGCTTAAGACGACATTAATCTTAGGACTTTAATTTATCAAATCTGATATACATCATATTATATTTTCCAATGAAAATATAACATTTAATATTTTTTTCCATAAAAATAAAATATCAAATATTTTTCAATAAAAATATACCATCAAATATTTTCCAACGAAAATATATACATATTGCATTGATTATCATTAATTTAACAAAGTACATTATACCAATATATAAAGTATAAACCAAAATGCATAGAGTAATAAGAAAGCCTCTCATTAATCCAAGATATCAAAAGTCGACTTTCGACCTATACTAATGAAATGTCTCTTAAAAACATTGGGTTGAATACCCTTGGTAAAAGGATCAGCTATCATATCATATGTACCGATATGCTCTATTTCAATATTATTCTTTTTTACTAGCTCTTTTAATATCAAATATTTGACTTCCATATGCTTAAACCTAGTGATATTCTTGTTGTTTTTTGCAAACAACACAGTCGGTAAATTATCACAATACAACTTTATGGGTCTGTTAATGGAATCAACAATTGACATTTCTGCAATGAGATTTCATAGCCAAACAGCCTGTACAACTGCACCATAACATGCTACAAACTCAGCTTGCATCGTGGAAGACGAGATTAAGGACTGTTTAACACTTTTCCAAGATACAACCACACTAAGTAACATAAAAATATAGCCTGATGTGGATTTTCTATCATCAGAACAGCCAGCAAAATTTGAGTCAGTATAACCAACTAACTCAAGATTTTCAACCTTTCTGTATGTCAAGATGTAATCCTTGGTCCATTTAAGGTATCTCAAAACTCTTTTAGCCGCAGTCCAATGGTCCATTCCAGGATTAGATTGATATCTACCCAGAATACCAACTGCAAAAGCAATGTCTAGTTTGGTGCATACATCAAGCTTCCTACTACACTAGCATATGACATTGCTTTCATTGATTCTCTCTCAACTTTATTCTTGGGAGACTGTGCCAAGCTCAATTTATCACCTTTAGCAATTGGCACATCCCAATACTTATAGTCTTGCATATTGAATCTTTTAAATATCCGCTCAATGTATGCTTTCTGAGAGAGACCTAAAAGGTTTTGAGACCTATTCCTATGGATTTCAATTCCAAGGACAAAAGATACTTCTCCAAAATCTTTCATATCAAAAAATTTAGACAACAACTGCTTTTACCTCATGTAGTGTTCCTAAATCATTACTTGCAAGTAGTATATCATCAACATACAGTATCCGAAAGATATATCTGCTCCTACTGATCTTGAGATATATACATCTATCAATTTTACTCTCGACAAATCCTAAAGTGGTGATCACATCATCAAATTTCAGGTACCATTATCGTGAGGCTTGTTTCAGACCATAAATAGACCTTTTAAGTCTACACACTAGAAGGTCTTTACTATTTACCTGAAAACCTTTAGGTTGTTCCATATAAACCTCTTCATTTAGTTCTCCATTCAGGAATGCAGTTTTAATATCAATCTGATGTAGCTTCAAATCAAAATAAGCTACTAGTGTCATGATTACTCTAAATGTATCCTTCGAGGATACAAAAGAAAAAGTTTCATTATAATCAATTCATCCTTTCTAAGTAAATCCCTTGGCAACTAATTTGGATTATACCTCTCTATATTCCCTTTGGAGTCCTTAGTCTTATAGACTCATTTACAACCGATAGGTCTACAACCTTCAGGTAATTTAACAAGCTCCCACACCCCATTACAATCCATAGATTGCATTTCATCTCTCATTCCATCCCACCACAGATCAGATTAGGAACTAGAAACAATATCTTCAAAAGATGTAGGATCAGCAATATGACCAATGTCATAATCACTCTCACCTATATAGACTACATAATCAGAGAAAATAGCAGGTTTCCTTTCCCTGGTTGACCTCCTAAGAGGAACATGTGCAACTGCATCCTGTGATGATGAAGCCTCATTTAACTGTATAGGCTCCTCCAAAATTGGATCAATCATAGGTGTAGGATCCAACATTACAGGTTGCTTGGGTACAGGAATATGTATAAGCTGAGTTTTCTTTTCCTGTCTTGTGATCTTAGAGTGATCACTCTCATCAGTTACATCAAATTCTAAAAATTTGGATGTCTATGATTCCACAATTCTAGAACTCCCTTCTCTACAATAAAATTTATAGCCTTCAGAATGATTTGGATACCCTATGAAATAGCAATGAGTAGATCTAGAATGCAATTTACCCTCAATAGGATTGTAAAGATGTATCTCTGAAGGATAACCCCAAACTCGAAAATGATTCAAGCTAGATTTCATTTTGGTCCACAATTCAAACTATGTTTTTAGCCATAAACTTGCTAAGGACTTTATTGAAGATATATAATGCCGTTGTCATAGCCTCACCCCACAAAAAATCTAGGAGATTTAATCTTGACATCATGCTCCTTGTCATTTCATTTAAGGTGCAATTCCTTCTTTTAGCCACACCATTTTGTTCAGGACTACCCAACATAGTAAACTGAGCTACTATTCCACAATCCTCCAAGTATTTGGCAAAAGGATCTTTTATGTCCTACAACACTGTATTTGCCATAATACTCACCACCTCGATAAGATCTAACAATCTTGATAACCTTTCCCAATTGTTTCTCAACTTCAGTCTTAAAAATCTTGAACTTATCAAGAGATTTAGACTTTTCTTTAATCAAGTACAAATATCCATATCAGGAAAAATCATCAATGAATGTTATAAAATATTTGTTATTATATATTGTGGGTGAATAAGGTCTGCATATATTTGTATAGATTATCTCTAAAAGATCTAAACTCCGAATAGATCCCTTTTTCTTAATATTAGTCAGTTTGCCCCTACAACAGTCAACACATGTTTTTAGGTCACTGAAGTCAAGGGCAAGCAGGATATTTTGTTTGATTAGCCATTCTACCCTTTCCCTAGAAATGTGGCCAAGCTTTTTATGCCACAACATGGAAGACTTGTCCTTTATTAGGGGTCTTTTGGCAATATGTTCAACAATACAGGATGTGGAATAAATCTTATTTGAACTCAAACATACTTGATACAGACCATATGATAAAAAACAACAGCCAATTGCTTTTGAATCAAAAGTTATATTTACAACTGTATCTTTAAATACAAAAGCATAGCCTATTTTGTCTAATTTAGATACTGATATTAAGTTCCGCCTAAATGATGGTATGTACAAAATATTTTTCAAAAAGAGTTTAAAACCAGTGTCTAGATTCAAACAGATACTGCCAACAAAAAAAACTTCTGCTGTGTCATTATTGCCAAATGTGAGCACTGACTTTTTTTTATTTGGTTTTCTCTTTTTTATGAACCCCTGTAATGTGAATGCAACATATTTAGTTGCTCCACTATCAAGCCACTAAGGACTGGATGTGGCATCAACTAAATTGGATTTACAAACATCAAGACCAAAAGAGTTACCTGCAGGCTCACGTTTTTCTAAACAAGCTTTATATTTTAGACAATTCTGCATTTTATAACCTTTTTTTTTACAAAGAAACATTTAAGTTCCCTTTTCATAAAAGCTTTATCAACACCCACAGCACCAGATTGGGTAGATTCTTTATCAAAACTAGGAGCATTAAATTTAGCTTTCTTACCTTTTCTTTTTGTCTTTCCACTAAGGACCTGATACAAGAAGCGAGGTACTAACCTGACCCATTTTTAGCTTCTCTTCCTTAGCTACACATATGGCAATGAAAGCATTAACTGTCCATGGATCCTCCCTTGAGTTGTATGCAGTAAGAAGCATCCTAAACTCTGGTGGTAGAGTATTGAGAGCTTAATGCACGATACAAGCATCAAGAAGAATTATGTCAAGGTTCTGTAACTTATTCTATATGTGGACCATAGTGAGAATGTATTTCCTAACACTTCCAACTCCGTTATACTTCATGGAGTATAGCTGCTTGAAAATGGTACCAATCTCAGCATTGATGGATACCTTATAACGCTGAGAAATTGCAGTCATAAACTCTTTGGCTATATGAGTCTCTGGCAAACCACTCAATAGGTGCTCTAGAATTGACCTTTTTATGGTTAAATAACACATGCGGTTTATTTTGTACCATGTTGAATGCAGTTCTTTATCAACCACTGAACTCTCAGCAGTCAGGTCAGCTGGCTTAGGAGTTATTATGACAATATCAATATATGCGAACTCTATAGTTAATTCCACATCTTGCTTCCACATTTTATAATTAGAGCCAGTCAGTATTTCAATAGTTACTGTATTATTATTAACTGAGAAGGTGACTGAAAAAAATCAACAATGTAACACTGTAGCACAAGACAATAATAATACTTAAACCAATAAAAGAGTATTAATCCAAGAATTTCAGCGCATCATTATATAAACATATTTGGGCAGAATATATAACATACAATAGAAAATTCTTAATATCAGCACGATCTAAGAAGTTACCAAATACTTGCAAAATTACCACATTTGGGTGTATAAAACCACTTGTACTAATTCATTCTCAATCATATGTCTTATATTTCACATATCCAAATTTTATTTATAATAAACACTTTTGGGCAGAATAATTATAAATTAAATCCGAGACATCACTAAAATATATAAGACCAAATATTTCTTAAAATCTCAGCTAAAAATGCAGCTTTGGGGACAACATTTTACTGATTTTAAAAGAAATTCTTATACCGAGATACACTTTATTTATTGCTTTGAAATAATTTAATGACATAATTTTCATTCCTTATGGACGTGGAGCTAAGTGCCTTGAAACATTATGTTCACAATAATTTAAACAGTTACATTTTCAATTTTAATTGAGAAAAATTAATTTCCAGATGTGAATTTTATACCTATGCAAAAATTAAATATTATGAAATAAAAAATAATATATCTCTTAAAATGTCACAAATTTTCTCAAATATGGCTTTTGAAAATTAATTTAGAATTTTTTAAATTAATTCAGGTCAAAACTAGGCAAAACAAATGTCTCCAGGAGTGAAAAATAACTATATAGAGACTTAATTGAAAAATTCAGAAACTTTAGGGGCAAAACTGGAACGAATCAAAAAGTGGGTTGCAGCGCGGGCATGTGGCACACACGCTTGATGGAGCAGGTGTGTCTGGACAGATGCCCCCGTGTGCGCCTCTGGCGCGTGTACTACACGTGCTAGATTGCCTCTCCCCACCGCCTGAGCGATGCCCACGCGTGTTGCCTCATTTCCTTTGCCAACTCCGTTTTCTGCAATTTTTCAGTGAAAATTTCACGAAATTCATCGTTAAATCTCATTTTCACTCCAAAACTCAATTAAACTCAAAATTTTTTCCTTAACTTAATGAGAAAAACATGAAAATAACTCTAAAAACATATAATTTGGCTCTGATACCACTTGATAGAAAATCAATTTAGTTAAAATCAATCCCAAGATCTAATACATGAAATTTAGAGAACAAAACAAGTTTAATCGAGATAGAGGACATAGAAAAGAACCTGATTTCGCCGAATCCATCGTGATAGGAATGATCTAAATGAGTTTGCACTAACAATTTCTTTCGTTTCTTGACTTAGAATGATGGAATTCTAAACATTTTTTTCTTTTATCTCTATTTAACTTTATATAGAGGATGAAAGTCAATAAAAAGAGACTTAGCCCACATAAATAATAATCATTGATCGTCCATCACACTCATATTATTATCTGGCCCACGTTAATTGTCAACACTAAATTAATTAATGAATTGCCTAAATAAAGAATTGATAAGATTTTTAAAGTCATTTATTTTGTAATATATTTTTATTTCTAACCAAAGACTATAATTAGATATTAAATATATCTAACAAATTCCTATCAAAATTGCCTCGCATTGACGCTAAATTGAAAATTTTTGTGCAAAATAACCTGAAATGGAATTTTTTTTTTCCCAAATACAAATTTTGAGAAAAAAGTCCCCTAGCCACTAGTAAGAGAATGACTATTCTTATTGGATAGCCTAGAGTTCATTGTATCTTTTAATGGAAAAAAAATAAGAAAAAAAAATGTGGCATCAACGATTTGAAACAAAAAATTAATACAGACCGGTATCGAATACTAAATAATATAACAAATTACCTAAATATTTTGTGACTGTGGTCGTTGGTTTTGTTAGTTATTTGGATCCAAGAGGAGGGCAAATTGTTCCAAAATGAAAATGATTATTGTACAATGGAAGAATATTTAATACAGATGTAAAGAAGAAAATTTTGTTGAAAAAGTGGAAAAGAACAAAAAATGAAAAAAGAAGAGCTAAGGGAAAAACAAAAGCAATTGATCAATGTATCATCATTAGGCTTCGGTAGACCTCAAAAAGACAGTAACTACATGATCAATGCGTCTACTTTTTTCAATCCAATTCAGTCCCATCATCGCTAGAGAAGCTAATAAAAAGAAGCCACTCCTGCATAAGTACTCTAGCCTCCCTTTGCCTTCTGCAGGATTCTCAAATTTCATAAATGGCTCTGGAAAGAGAATAGCTTTTTAGTTACATTATAGGAGGAAAAGAAAAAGAAAGAAAATCCCAATTTGGCTTTCATTATGTAAGAACTCACCTCTCCCTCTGGAGGCTTGGATTCTTCAGCTTTGATGTTCTCCTCACCTGCATGGACCCATCTCCTCTTAGATAAAGCTAAGTAATTCTTCAATCAATTGGTCAATAATTAACAGATCATGACTAATGATGAAGTGTTTGGTAAATTAACAACGGGAATTGGATGTTACATGTTTGGCTAAGCCTAAAAATTGGGCTGTAGATGGGAAATGCAGGGAATTGAAGAATACCTCCACCTTCAGGCAAGTCAGAAGTCCACAGAGTGAGGTTATCTCTCAACAGCTGCATAATCAGTGTACTATCCTTGTAAGATTCCTCATTTAAGGTGTCCAATTCTGCAATTGCCTCATCAAAAGCTTGTTTGGCCAAATGGCAAGCCCTGCATCCGGAGTTTAGTCAGGAAAACTTTGATCATTTTTTAACCGAATTCGATCATACAACAATTTAACAATTGACAGAAAACCAAACACAAACCTCTCAGGAGAATTCATGATTTCATAATAGAAAACAGAAAAGTTAAGAGCAAGGCCGAGTCGAATTGGGTGAGTTGAAGGCAGATCTGTGTTTGCATTAGCAGAGGCAGCCTAAGAACGTAAGATTAAAGCAATCAATTTAAATTAAACGCAAATGTATTAATTCTGTCAATTCATATCAGAAAAAAAAAAATCAAAGAAATTAACATGCCTCATAACCCTTCAATGACTGCTCAGCCGCCTCCTGCTTACTTTCATCTGTCTTAAACTCAGCTAGATAGCGATAGTAATCGCCTTTCCTGTATATCATGTAAAGGAAGAAATCATCAAATCTGAAAACTATAAAAGAACAAGAAATTATATAATTAACTGTATGGAAAAGGGGAAACTGACATCTTGTAGTAGAAGACGGTGGCTTCGCCGGAGGAGGAAGAGGGGATCAGATGCTTGTCAATAATGGAAAGAATGTCATTGCAAATGTCAACGAGTTCGTCTTCAACCTTTTGGCGGTAACCTTTAATCAATTTAACATTGTTCTCATTGCCTTTACTCTCTTCTTTCTGCTCAATGGAAGACATAATCCGCCACGAAGCTCGCCTTGCTCCTATCACATTCTTGTATCCCACCGACAGCAGATTCCTCTCCTCTACTGTCAGCTCACAATCAAGTTTTGCTATTTTCTTCATGAAATCTACCATTTCTGTCAATTCCATTATACAAACACAAAATTAAAAAGTAAATTACTGGATCCCATTGGATTGATTGATTGTCTTATATATGATTTATATACCTTCGTAGCGCTCGGCTTGTTCGGCGAGCTTGGCCATGTAAACATGGGTTTCTCTCTCCTTCTCGGTGGACATTGTTGAGTCGAGAGAGATTAAATTGAAGGGAAAGAAAATAAAAATTGAGGAAATATAGAGAGGGGGAAAAGCGAGGAAAAGGAGAGGTGGATGAAAAAGATGAGAGAGAGAGAGAGAGAGAAACGAGGTAGGAGGAAGACCAGATCTGGACCGTTGATCTTAATTTAGCAATTATGTTACTGGCTTTCTTTTGTATAGGAATTCCCGCGCTTTTCGTGATTCTTTTCTTTTCTTTTTGGAAAATTTCTTCTCTTCTCTTCAGTTCCCTCTCCTGTTGGAGGGTTAATTTTGGAAATCATCATTTATTTTTCGTAATATTCCTTAAAAAAGTTTCTATTTATTTCGGAAAGAAAATTTTTTTCGATAATTTTGATTAAGCCTATTTTTGAAGTCCAAAATTTTTATTAGTACTACTCACTCTATTCCTTAACTGGCCCATTGATTTACGGATTGTCCAAGTTGTAAGACTAGTCTTAACACTAAGTTTAGTTAATCTATAGAATTAATTATATTAATTTTTATTTGGTACAAATATTTTAATTCTAATATTAATTAATTCTAATTTATAATATTCGGAACAATGATTTAAGTAATTAGATAAATTAGTAAAATAATTAGATTACTTACCTTTATTCTATATTTACGAAAATAAAATTAATATTAAGTTTTACTTGACAGTAAATTATAGGCATATCTAGTTAAAATTAATTTTTTATTTGTTTAATAATGATACTATTGAGTGAAATTATTTGATGCATGAGCTAGTCATCTTGTCCTATATGTTTGATAATTTATAAATTATTCACGAATCGACATTAAGTAGTCTCGTAACAAAACTCTTATTTGATATATAATGTATAAAAAAAATTTAAAATTGGCACTATCTTTTTTCTATAAAATAAAATAAAAATTTATGTACTGTAAGTATTTTTGAAAGGAAATATGAAGCAAGTGATAAAGGTAGATTTTTAATTAGAACAAGAATATAACAGGAAAACAAATTTAAGTGCGATAATTTTTTTTTTCTTTTGCAAATATAAGCCAGAAAATACATCTTAAAGGATCTTAACTAAATTAAGAGTGACAAATCCTTCTATGCCTTCAACAAATTAGGGTACTGGTTTAGTAGATAACATAAATTGGCATGTTGTGTCTAAGGATAGTTTAGAATTTATAATTTTATATTGTAGGGACTAATAATCCTATTAAATAAGAATTACTAAAGATATGGGAGAAATATGACCCTTAATAATTATAGTTTAAAACTATTCTACAATTATTAAAGAATGAGTTCAACATATGGATAAAATATGACATTACCAATTATTATTATGCATTCTTTTTTTTTTTCTTCAATTATTAAATAAGAATAGAAAAATAATTAATATTTATAAAAAAATCTTAAACTTTGTATTTTTTTATATTTATAATCAATTTTATAAAAATTGAATTTAATTATATAAACTTTTACAAAGGTTGTCTCAGTGCAATGAACTTCACTCTGATTCTATATGACTTTTATATTTTTTTACATGTCAGTGTCGATAGTGACTGCTAACTAATTCTTTTAAATTTAAATCGATTTTTTATATAAGCGCCACATAGAATTGGAGTGAGGTTTATTGGACTGAGACAATATTTATTATGGAACTGAAAATTTATAAAATTAAATTCAAATTTTTATAGAATTTGATATAAAAGTGTAAAAAAGTGTAAAATTCAAGATTTTTTTTTTTCATTTTCTATAGTAAATTTTGTAAACTAATTGGACAAAATATTGAAAAGAAAATATTAAAAAAAAGTTAGTATAATTTACAATGCTATATCAATCTCACTTTATATTTTTTATTTCAACTATTTAATAATATGAATTCACATTGAGTAAGTACATTAAAAAAATAAAATATTTTTTTAAATTTAAAAATATTTCATATGTACCTTTATCTCTGCCTATCATCCATTCACCTTTGGAAAAATCTCATTTTATATTCCAAACAAATTCGGTGCAACTTGTTCATGTAAAAGTGTTCCTTTTACGGAATGACCATATTTGTCCATTAGTATTTCTACAATATAAGATAAAATATAATAGTAAAACAGCCATATAAGTAAAATATTATATAAGTAAAATAACCACTAATTTTATTTTAAGTGACTTGAAATAGCCACTAATCCCATTTAAACTAACTTTAATTTATTGGATTGGTCCATTGAGAAAGCAATGAAGTAGAAATTAAAACAAGTTCATGTTTTAATATACGATCCAAGAAGGTGGGGATGTAGCACAAATGGTAGAGCGCTCGCTTTGCATGCGAGAGGTACAGGGCTCGATCCCCTTCTTCTCCATTCTTATTTTTGCCTCCATTTCCAGCTCCCTCTCAAGGCACAAATCCAAAATAGTTTGTGCTAATTTGCTATTTCTCCCCTCTCTCTCTCTCTCAAAATCCAAAATGTTAGTCAGACATTTTGTGCTTCAATAAACCCATTTTCAAATTCCTTTTCCACCGCCTTCACCACCGTCTCCTAACCACCGTCGAAGCAGATCAGCAACAGCCATCTTCTCCATCCCCAGTAAATCCAGACCACCTCCTCTGTGTATGCACCATTCTGCACCAACAGCAAAAAAACTCTACAGACACCAACCTCCACTCTAAACTCTCATCTTTTGATTCCCACATCACCCACGAATTCTTTCTCCAGGTCTGCAACAAATTCCCTTACTTCTGATTCCTGCGCCCTGTTTATCGCTTCTTTCAGTACACAGAGCAAACACCTAACTCGCATTTCGCTCACGCCTCTGTCTCCTTCAACAAGATGTTAGACGTTATTGGAAAATTAAGAAACATTGATCTCTTCTGGGATACGCTTCAAGAAATAGGCCGTTTGGTTAATGATAAAACTTTTCGAATTGCTTTGAAAACTTTGGCTTCGGCCAGGGGTTTGAAAAAATGCGTGGAATTTTTTCACTTGATGAATGGTTGTGGGTGTCAGCACAGAGTGGAGACATTAAATAAGGTTGTGGAGAGTTTGTGTAAGGTAAGCTTGTTGAGGAGGCAAAGTTTGTGGTATTGAAATTGAAAGAGTGGATTAAGCCAAATGTGTTTACTTATAGGCTGTTAATTAAGGGGTTTTATGATGTGGGTAATATGAATGAAGCTTCAAAGTTATGGAATTTGACGGTGGATGATGGTTTCTGCTAGCCCGTGATTGATGTGTTTGAGAAAATGATGGAGACGTTTTTCAAGAGGAATGAGTATCCTGAGGCTATGAAGGTGTTTCAAAAAATGAGAGTGAAGAAATGGACGATTTGGGTCTTTCTACTTACAGGCTTGTAACCAATTGGATGTTGTAAAAGAGGCAAGATTGCGCAAGCGATGATAGTGTGTTAAGTTACTTAGAGTTTGTGTACAGAGCTCAAGTTATGTAACTTGTAGATGAGAGGTGTAGCTTAGTTACTCTAGTTGCTGCTGTATTTTGCTTCTTCCTATAGCTAGCTTTTCAGTCAACTTGTTAGTTAGTTAGTTAGAGTTAGTGAGGTGGCAGTATTTCATTGGCTGTACCCTTGTATATATAACGGTTACCTTTTTTGCAAGTAATGCTGAGAATTTTCTCTCAAACTCTGCTCCTTTTTCTCTGGTTTTTTTTTGAGCTTGCATTTTGTTCATAGTGTTTGATGAAATGCGCGAAAGAGACATTGAAGTAGATAAATTGACTTGGGAATATCTAATACATGGACTTTTGGCAAGGAGGAGAATCATTGAGGCCTATAGAGTTGTTGAAACCATTGAAAAGCCAGATATAAGAGTATATCAGGGTCTGATTAAAGGACTAATAAGGTTGAGAAAGTTCAAATGAATAAAAAATTAATTTGTACCCACTTAATAAAGTTGAATAAAATAAAATAAAAATATATATTTGAATAATTAATAATTAATATTATATAATTAATTAAGGTAATAAAAATAAAAATAATATTAATTTAACCGCTCAATCCATCCAAGCGGAACCAATCCGCAATTAAACAATATTTTAAAAAATATAGCGAATTTAGTTTATATGTTTTTAAAACCACATTTTACGAATTGAATTGAATTTTTTTTATATATATCCGCAAAATTCATATATATATATATATATATATATATATATTCAGAATGCAAATTTGAAATTATAAATTTTTCTAAATTCTAATATATTATAATATATTTTTACATTTATTATTATCTTATTAAAAAAATAAAAGTAATAATTTATATTTATTTATATAAAATATATTGTATAATTCAAAAATTAATAAATTATTTATAAATGCATAATTCTTATATTTTATAAATATAAACGTTATAAAAATTTAATTAATATAATTAAAATAATATTTTTGTATAGTACCCGCTCGTCTGATAACAGCTGAACAAGGTGATATTATATCCCTATTCTCTCATTATATATGTTCAATTGTTAAATTACATATATAATATTCATATACTCACAATCCTTTCAATATTATATTTAAATCTTTTCCTAACTATATATAAATTTATATGCTATATTTACAATTTCTACTAAATTAAGACCAAAAAAAATGTTTAACTTATATTCTATATGTAATGCTTGCTTTACAAAATTATATGTATACATTAATACAAAATAACACTAATCAAAATGGGTGATTGTATCTATTACGCTGCTCTAATGAGTTCCACTAGTTATGCGGCTCTAATTATAGTTATATTATTCAACTTACTTCAATTTATAATCTGCGCGAGAGAAAAGAAACTCTCACACTAAGTTAACACTTACTAGTGCATACTTTGTAGTAATAATTAATAAATTCAACAATGATTAAAATAACAACAATAACAATAATCTTAGCATCATAAATAAAATTTTCCATAAAATATAATACAAGAAAGATAGTATTATTTCATATTTTATTTATCGATTTCTAACTAATAATATCATAATAAATCTTGTCACTTTCATTTTTTTTTCCATTTAATTATCCAAAATTATATTGTTAAGACCAAACTTTAATGAGACACATAGAGGTCATAACCATATGATTGTCATGACTTTATAGTCATATAATAAATATCTGAATAACATAATGTCATACGCTCTTATTTCTAAATAACTAGTTATAAAGTCTCGTCGTCCCTTATTGGCATGTCAATATGTCATCTTATTCTAATCTAGGCACAAATCTTGGGCTCATATTTTTCTTACATAATTTCATCTTTATATTAACCTTTTTCATCAATTTACTATTTGTCCGTAATTTTTCATTTCATGTACAATTCTTAACTTCTTTTTTGTATGTCAATACTTAAAATAAATCAAATATCAAGTAGTTACATTAAATAAAACAAACATTTAATAAAACAAAATTATAAAATCATACAATCATTTGTAAATCAAAACATTTAAAATATAAGCACATTATCATATAATTTCAAAATATAATATTAATTATTACTAAAAAAAGCATGCACATACCTGACTAAGTTTTCCACTCGTCTATACAATCTTTGCCTCTCTCAAAATCGGATTCCTTAGACATCGGTGTGCCTAACATAAATTTATTTAATATTTAATTGTCACATTTACATTAATTTAGTAATTTTGACTCAAACTGATTATTACTTTTATTATTACAATCTAATTTATTTTATATTCAGTGTTTCACTTCCTCACACGTCCTTAATCTTTTCATTTTTCATTAATTGACTCACTAAAATTTTGTCATCTTCAATTTAATCCATAACTTTTTTTTTTTTGAATTCTTATGATTTCAAGCCCTAAACTAATTAAATTCTTATAATTAAATACATTATTATTTATGTCATAATTTATTCTACATAACAATTCCTCTATTTCACAATTCGTGCATCGTAGTGAATATTACTTCTTTTTTTTTTTTTTACTATTTAATCTAAATTTTCAATTTTGTTCAAATAATTATTGATAAATATATGTATTTTAATTTTTCTCTTTTATTAGGTTCAAAATTAGATTTTGATTATTTAAGCGCTATTTTGTTCGTAAATGCACTCGGTTTCTAATCAGTACGGTGCATCCGGTCTCAAAATGTGAGTATCTATTAGTGTCTAAATTGGCGGATGTGACATTTTGAATTTTTAATATAATAACTACAATAATTTAAAAAATTGTTAAATATAGATTATTATTGTAAAATTTATAAATAGTAAGTATTTATAGTTTTATATATTAAAATTATAATATATTTAATATTATTAAAAGAAACACTAAATATATAAGACTTACATTCCCTCCTATAAACCCTAATGTCCAATTGCAACCTCATTTTCCTTCTCTTTTCCACAACCGCCAACATCCACACTTCCCTTTTCTCTTCATGCCACGGTCACACTTTTCTCTTCTTCTCCATGTCGTAGCCCCACACCACAAGTCTTTTAGGAGTAAAACAATTAATTTTGTATTGATTTTAACTTGACAAATAAATTAGGAGAGTAGAAAAATTGTACTTTTTCTTAATTTTATTTTTTTACAATAGAGATAGAAAATTTAACAAGGAATGGGAAGAGGAATGGGACTTGAGATGTTATTTTGCCAAAATTCCATACATGAAATTGTTGTTTAACTTTATTTATGTTTAATTCAATTTAAAAAAAAATCTGAATTTTCTGTATTTATTTTTATTGAAGATTTTACTGTTGCAGTCTCATTTATGTTGAATTTTTTGTGCTATTGATTTTTTTTGGGACAAATTTTGGTGATATTGATCTTCAATGGAGTAATTTGATTATAATTTGTTGTTGTATTTTTTTTTTTAGAAAATTTATATTGTAATTTTTATAATATGACTTGATATTAAGTACTTTATGCAGTGAAATAAAGGTTTGTGAAAAATTATAGATATTTATTTGTGAGACATTAATATTATTACTAATAAATATAAAAAGTATAAGAATTAAACTGCAAACCGATCCAATCCAATCCGCAATTATGGATTGAATTAGATTGATTTTTGTATATTTGTAGATTGAGATTATATCTTATACCCCGGTCCAGGCAAGTTACACGTATGAAGAGATTTATTTTAAGTTTTTGAATTTAACGACAGATAACAAAGGTTTTTAATTTGTTTATTGTCTATGTTCTTCATTCTCTCGATTCTCTTTTTTCTCTGATGGAATTTTGGCTTTTAGTGTTGTGATTTTGGATTTTGGCGTGATAAAGAGATAATTTTAGGTGCTGTGATTTTAGTGTTATGCTGGTGTTGTATCATTCTAGTGTGTTTTTTGTGCAGTTTGATTTCTGTTGATTTGTTGTTGCGTTTTGATTTAGTGCAAATAGGATTTCCATAGTAGTTGTTGTATCTTTCGTCCTGCTTTTATTTTTATTCTCATTCAGCTATAAAATAAGTTATGAATATAAGTATTTGAGTATTGAAGCTATATTTCATAACTAATAAACTAATGAATCTTTTACTAATAAAAATAATAAACTTTCATATAAATGAAGGTTTTACTATGTTATAGAGATTCAAATATCAATAATCAAACTAAATAATTATAGAAATGAATATTTTATTATATTACTAATGAATCTATAACTTAAAACAAATGAAAATTTTATCAATAAAATAATGAACTTTTACATTATTTATAATGAACAAACAATTTTCAACTAATGAATATTTTTCAATAAATTAATAAACTATTTAATAATAAAGTAATGAACCTTCATATAAATAAAAGTTTTACTACATTAAAGAGATTCAAATATCAATAATCAAACTAAATAATCATAGAGATTAATTTTTTATTACATTACTAATGAATCTATACCTTAAAAAAAAATAAATATTTTATTAATAATGTAATGAACTTTTACATTATTTCTAATAAACTAACAATTTTCAACTAATGAACATTTTTCAATAAACTAATGAACTTTTTACTAATAAAATAATAAACTTTTATTGCATTATTAATGTATTTACAGTTTATAACAAATGAATATTTTTTAATAAACTAATGAATATTTTACAAATAAAGTAATGAATCTTTTACTAATAAAGTAATGAACCTTTATTGCGTTATTAATGTATCTAAAGTTTATAATAAATGAATTTTTTTTAATAAACTAATGAATCTTTTATTAATAAAGTAATGAACCTTCATAGAATTGAAGATTTTACAACATCACAGATATTCAAATATCAATAATGAAATGAAATAATCATATATATTTAAGTTTATTATCAAATGTTGTAATAGTCAATGATTCAAATACTAAATAAACAAAATAGGTTTGTTATTTTCAAAATTAGAATAAGATATGATACAAATATATAAAGAGTTATGTTAAACCTATTTTTTAAATAGGACTGAGTAGAAGGAGAATCGTGGTTTGCAAGGAAGTTGAAAAGTCTGCAAAGGTTAACGCCGTATACTGTTTTTTTTTAAATGTGTGTTTAACAAATTGACTTCCATATGTGTCTTGACTTTTAATCCATAATGTTTGATGGACCTAGGTCTAGAATATAAGAATTGGGATGGAAAAATTTTCAATCTGTAAATTGTAGATTAGATTGAATGTTATTTCTAACCCGATCTACAAACACTCCTAATATATATATTGAAATCAATAAAATAATTATTACATAAATATATAGTAATATATATGGTTATATAACTGGTAACATTTATATAACTATATAACTGATGTCATTTATATAGTTATAGATATAATTAATTTTTATAAAATTTATTAATTTTAATATTAATTGATTATAATAATAAAATTCATTTTATTTGACAATAAAAAATTTAACATTTTAATTATTAATAGTGATTATAATATATTAAAATATTAATTGGATTCCACAAATTGAAATTTATGACAATTGCAGAGATAAAATATATTTAAAAGTGTAGTTAAAATTTTGCTGATGTGGGCAGTGAAAATCACCTTTTGCAATTGCTAGATGAAAATACTCCTAGAGATCTAGAATTTGAGTTTTGGATATAAAGTATCTTTAAAATTTAGAAAAAAACAATTTATTTCCTTAATGGGTCTACTAGACATGAATTGAATTGTTGAATAAAAAAAGTTTTATTTTCTTATCGATGTATTTCAATTTTGCTAATGAAGAATCTAGAGTTATTTTATGAATTCACTATATTAATGTAGAAGACTGCACTTACAAAACCCATGGACAGAAATTAAGTAATGATGGAAAAATCCGAATATGGTAAGATAAAAATTGATGTTTAAAGTTCTATTTTACGATGAAAATTAAGTGGGAACAAAGTGTTACATACTTCAATGGACTCAAATAACTTGAAGGTTCTTGTCGGGGTAAAATATCTCATTGGTATTGAAAGTTTTGTATATATATATATATATATATATATATATATATATATATATAATTAGCACTAAAATTTTGTTTTATATCAAATTAATTCAAATTATAGTATTTAAAACTTTTTCGTTAGTAAATTTAGTGACCACAACAGTAAATTTGGTATCTACATCTAGTGGTAGACCCAGAAATTTAAGTTAGGAGAATTAAAGATGTAGTTGAGTCAGAGTCGAATCGATATAGTGCTAGATTCGATTTCGACTCAATTAAAAAACTGAAAATTCGAACTCGATCAAACTTTCTTTTAATTGTTCAAAATTTGGCTTGAAAAATATTTGAAGCTACTCAACTCAATTAATGTCGAATATATTTAAATATTAAAAATATGAAAGAAATTTAATAAATATTAAAAATCAACTACTCGATTAAAATCTCGAGCCTTACTGATCGAGTATTGTGATACATAAATTCGACTCAATAAACTACTCTGACTACTAAAGTTTGAGCTCGACTCAATTGACTTCGAGTTGAATTCAAATATTTTACAAGTGAAGTTTAAATAATTTACAAATATCTTGACTCGTTTACGCCCCTAAAGGGATCAAACTTAAATATACTAGTAAAGAATTATAATATTTATGTTCCATTGTTCAACTGCTATTGATCTTTATTATATTTCTCTAATAAGTTGATTTTATTATTTTGAATTTTTTGTTTTTTTTTTCTTTTGGCTGATTTTTTATCCACCGTATTGTTGTTTAAAAAGATTTAGAGATGACAAATTTTTGTTTCTTTTAAGAAACAAAACTTAAAGAAATTAAAAAAAAATAACAAATAAAAATTTAAGAGTATAAATAAGCTAAAGTCTAAGTAAACTTTCTAAAACAAAACAATAATTTTAGTGAAAAGTAGAACCCAATTTAAAAAATAAAAAATCTAAATTTATTCTATAATTTTTTTTGTTCGAAGTTGGGGGACAATGGCCATGGCCCTTTGGATTCACCATTTTCATAAATATGGTGTCTACATCATAAAAAAAAAAAAAACCGGATTGATGCCATTCCCAGTAATTAAAACTAATTTCAAAGTATTAATATCAATTTAATAAAATAAATTAATACTAATTTGATATATATATATATATATATATATATTCTCAAACTCAATACCAAACCGACCCTATATAGGATTTTGCTACATTATTAATACACTTGAATTTTTAGTTATAATATTAAGTTGATTAATTAGTTCCATATTTTAGATGTCACTTAATCTAATGGTTAAAATTAAAAATAAATGATTTAATGATTAAAAATATTATGGTATATACGTAAGTACTTTTTCATCTCTACTTTCGGTCTCCAACTTGGAAAGACCTAATCCTCGTTACGGTTCAATGTTAGGTTCCGGTTTAAAATATATTTTAAAAAAAAAGAAATAAAGAGCATGGACCTTTATTCCTCCAGATAATAAGGGACTGTTAAGTTATGGAAAATATTTTATGTTCTTCTGTTTCAATTTTTCTTTTATTTTTTTAGTTTTCTATTTTTAAATGTAAAATTGAAAATTATGTTTATTTGCACATGCTTTCAATAATTTTGTATTTTGATTTTCTATAAAATTTATTTATTTATTTATTATTATTATTAGATTTTGTAATTTCTGAACCATAATTGAATTTGCACTATATTCACATTACACAAAATAATATAGTCATGAAATGTATTGTAAAGTACATTAAAAATTTTAAAAATAATAAAATAAAAAATATATAAATAATTCTTATTTTGTTAAATTTGTACATCAATTAAGTGTAAATTTATATGATTTCACAAAGTAAATAAAAAATAAAAACATAAAATGAGATATTAAGCGGACGAAATTTGTTGACCAGTCCATATGCTTCATTGTTCCTCTACAAACAACATAAAAGAATTATACTTGTTTTTAACATAAAAAATAAAAATAAAAAGTCAGCTGAAAGGTACTGTTGGTGTAGAAAATAATTTGAGCGCATCAAGGAAAATTTTAGTGTTTTCCAAACTCATATAAATTTTGTATCTAAATACTTTTAATATAATAATTGTGAAATTTCTAAGTTTTCTTGATAATACACTTAAATTTAACTACTAATGAAATTGAAATGCTAAATAAAATTATTTAACAGTAATGAAATTGAGTTGATGAACAATTAAGACTAAAACTTAATAAAGTTTGAACAAAGATGAATATTGGAGATGATAATTTTACAAAAAATAAAATTAATGGTTAGATACTTTTAGATATGTGCCCAAAAGGTAATCGCCTTTGACACTTAATATATACATTTATAAATGTATTCTTTCGTTATATTAGTATTCATTTGCATATGAATTGATATAGATCTTCAACTGATTAATGAAAGTCCACGATATAAAACATAGCATGAAGAAAATCATGATGGGATCATGATAATAAAATTTCTATCATGTTTAATTATGTTAGCATCTAAATTATCTTTAGTCATATGATCAATAAGATGAGACATTATTGATCCAGATAGACTAGCACATGTTATACTCATTGATTGGATCAAACAATAGATCTCATAAGCTGTGAACATGAGATGTTCAAAGTTAATATGTGGATGTTTGTTAAGAGTAGTCAAGTACATTAGATGACCTGCTACGAGACGTTCATATGAATTATCTATTCAAATGTCAATGATAGTTTCATCATAGCAATGAGACAAGTATTCTTAGACTTAAGTTACTCAAGGATATATTGGATACTGATTTTGTGCTTTGACTCCATTCTTTGTTAACTTATAGAGGTCGCTTATAAGGTCGTGATTTGGTACAGCTTGAGGTATTCGAAGGTAATTGGGTTGCCAACAGAGAATTCATCGCTCCTAATAGAGGGAGAGTATACCCACGGCCTTTTATCGGTATCATTACTCGGGAATCTCTGGCCATAATGGAAACATTCAGAAGATGGTCTTCAGTAACATGTCTACTAGAGTAATGAGTTCCAAGGATAAAATCTAACATCACTTAGACTAGATGTGACGTAGTCAGTCTAGTGAAAGCAAACACATAGTTCATACTCTGAATTGAGTGGGATATAGGATGATAAAAGGATGAATTGCACATATTGTTGTCTATGGAAATGTTCATACTCAAACCATTGACTTTTCGGTCAATTTGGAACCATAATGTGTTGCTAGATACTGCTCATGATTTGCTTAAATTATTTGATAATTTAAGTAGCAAAAATAATTGGGAACATAATGGGTCACATATGTGAAGATTGAGTAAAATGGCTTTGGATAATATCCAAAATTTGAGAGAATTATTTCAAGTCGCATCGCGATAAGATCGCGGAAAACATCACTCGGGTGAGTTGATGGACCCGTGCGGACCCGCTGGCTTGGCAGAGGCGGGCTCACAGCAGCTTGCATAACCCTTTAAGTTGGTCATTTTGGCCATTTGACTCGCTAACCTTTCATTTTCCCATCTCTTCAATTTTGATCTATATTTCTGAATGTCTTTTGGATCTAAGAGACTCCAAAAGACAGAAAATAGAAAAAAAAAAAGTTTTTGGGAGAAAAAATTTTTTTTGGAGACAACCAAAAAATTAAATAGTTTAATTTTCCTTTCAAATGAACATACACCATTGCTAGCACTTTGAGGTATGTTCAAGTCATCTCCCTATTGGTTTCATCCTCTCATCTTTCACGTGGATATTGTTAAAGACAATCCAAGATTGGATTGGTATGGTTTGCTACAACCCAACAAGGTGAGAAGTTGAAGAAAAATCAAGAAATTATAAAGGTATAAATTCTGAAATTTCATTGGTTAAATTAGTTTTAATTGGCACATGTATTATCCTTTGATTCGGGTTTTGAAAATTTTTATTTTCCGCTGCGTAATATGTATATGATACATGCTCAAAACCCAACATCATGTTCCCGACCGGGAACCGCTCTCTGCAGACAGCATTTAATGTACTTGTAAGAGAACGTTAGAAAGAGTTATGGCACTAATTTGTAACGGCTAATTGGTCAGTAATGTAACGCCCACAAAGAAGGGCCTAGACGTAATGTGAAACTTGAGGGGTCTTATGGTAATATAAAATGGAACAATTTTTGGCCTAAATTGAGAAAAAGGGGAATAGGAGCAAATCATGCTGGCGATGCATGGATCACGCTCGCGAAATAGTTAGCCCTCGCGAATCCACAAGTGTGCTCGCCGATTTTGTTTGGATAGTTACTCTATTTAAACCTGATCTTATTTCATCTGTTTCATATTTCTGACAACCCTAGCCACCCCTAGACACCAGAGCTCGACTAGATATCTATTCTTTCACCTCCTTTGGTTCTCCATTATTTAAACACCTTAAAAACACATTAGAGATTGGTTTGAAAAGGGATTAAAGTAAGGGTTTTTGGTTGTTCATATCAAGAACACAACTTTGGGTTTGAACAGTCCTATAAACCGAACTCCCCACCTATATTCTGGAATTTCCAAAGGTATCTCAGTAAGTGTTTCGTTTCCTTAACACTCCTAGATTAAGAATGATGGGTTATTATTAATTAAGTTAGGGTTTTCATTTAATTTTTGGTAAGGTCCCTTAGAACATAATATATGAAACGGTTTATGACTCCTAGCTTATGTGTTTGATTCTAGGGAACACAGACAGTAGTACATTTGAGAGACATGCGAGTGACAGTTTATGACTCCATAGATTGAGGTTTGTACCTATAATCATTTTTATTTGCTTTCTAACTGCATGATTGCTAGAGCCTAGGCATAGTGATTGATATGTTATTGACAAATGCCACAAATCATGATCTGAAACATTAAAAATAAATTGTAAGAGCTAAATATATAAATTATGTATGATTATCATGATTTGATGGGGAGGAGATGAGACAAGTATGTAATGGCACGTTAATTGTTATATTTTACATGGTATAAATGCCATGCAATGGTTTTGCATTGATATGGTGAATCTAGAATGAACGAAAAAGGAATTGGCATATAAAAACGATGAGTTCATATTGCTGGTATCGTGAAAGTCACGCTCGCAATAGGTAGTGTAACACCTTATACTTATGGATGTTACTTATACTTATATCATGTTATCGTATATTGCATAGAATAGGACATAGTCCTGTTTATAATGAGGGATAATTTTTTTTTTATCATATAATATTATCACATTGCAACATTTGACAACTCAGCTAAGCATCAAATCCTGATTATAAACCTAATATATCACATATGTTAACAATTCAGACACTATGTTCAATTATTTTAGTTAGAAAGGTTAAAGCCAAATACACATTTACACATCATTGCATATTTGGTAATTTATACATATACAGATGCACAACCAAAAATACAAATGTCATGTTCCTATACATATGTGCAATGCAAGGAGAGAGATTGGTGAAGCTCGGCCGGTGACCTGTGATCCATGTCCTCTATATGGTATGCACCTCCAAAATGAGCTAATTACTCTTCTTGCTTGAAAGATGATGCAATTTGGTGAGTTGCAACTCAATGAGAATAATTATCAAAAGCTTTCTAAAGTACTAAGCCAATCACAGTTACAAGTAATAATCGTCATTTGTACACATTTTACATGTCATTCTATTTATCAATATCACATGAATATAAATAATATTAATTCATGTAAACATTTCATTTGCTTATGCCTATGTCATTTTCTTATTG
>CATIWF010168258.1:0-15912 GCA_949630135.1 Balakata baccata
TGGGTTGTAAGGTCAGATATAACGCAGGGGATAAACGATGCGTTCCTCGAAGAATTCAAAGATAGAATAGGCAATCGCGGTAAGATTGTTAGTTGGGCACCTCAGCTCAAAGTTCTGGCTCATCCATCTGTTTCTTGTTTCGTTAGTCACTGCGGCTGGAACTCTACCATGGAAGGTGTGAGCAATGGAATCCCATTTTTGTGCTGGCCATACTTTGCCGACCAGTTCCTGAATCAGAGCTACATTTGTGATATCTGGAAGGTTGGATTAGGATTTGATGGAGATGACAATGGGATGCTTATGCATGAAGAAATCAAGAATAAAGTGGAGGAACTATTGACCAATGAAGAACTGAAAACAAGAGCTTTACTTCTCAAGGAAATGGTTAAAAACAGTGTAAAAGAAGGTGGTAGCTCTTACCAAAATTTAGATAAATTTGTTAAGTGGATAAAAGAGTATGTTATATAATGACAAATTATAGCGCACTGGGTCTCAGTAATGTTCCTATGATATTTAATTTGATACTTAATTTATAGAATCATCAACGTTTCTTCATTCTTCAAAGTCCAACTTTCTTTCACCCATCAATTATAGAGTTGTGATCTTCTTATAGTTTAACTGAAAGAGACATTATAGTTTGACTCAAGTACCGAGAAGCAGAATTCTAATAAAATTATGCTGCAAAGCTGCAGGACAAACTGGATATTGGAAGGTGAAAGATAAACAAAAAAACCGACAAACAATAGTGTAACACCTTATACTTATGAATATCACTTATATTTGTATTATGTTATCATATATTGCATGAGAATAAAACAAAATATTATTTATAGCGAGGGATAATAATTTTTTTTGAATTATATAATAATATCACTTTGTAGTATTTAACAATTTAACAAAGTATAACTTTATATATATATATATATATCACATTAGTGCATATTCACTATATTATACATATGCAGATATACAACCCAAAATATAGATGTTGTGTTCCTATAAATAAGTGCAATGCAAGGAGAGAGATTGGTGAGGTTTGACTGGTGACCTGTGATTCATATCTTCTATATAGTATACACCTCTAAAATGAGCTAATTACTTGACTCTTTTTGAAAAATGATGCAATTTGATAAGTTGTCACTCAATGAGAATAATCATCAAAACTTTCTATAGTACCAAGCAAATCACAATTACAAGTAATAATCATCATTTGTACATATTTTACATGTCATTCTATTTATCAACATCATAAGAATATAAATAATATTAATTTATGTAAACATTTCATTTGCTTATGCTTATGTCATTTTTTTATTGTTGTGACCAGACTAAATAGACACTGTCACGGATATCTATGTGAACATTTGTCATTTTCTAGCTAACTTGATCATTTATAATATTTGCGTATTTGTTAGGCCATAAGCATTTTTTTTTTTTTTGCTTTTGAATATTTGTTTGGGCCATAGACATCTTTTGCTTTACAATGTTATTTAGCTTGTTACAACGCCTTTTAAGTTCATATGCATATTCATTTGCAACAATCATTACTTAACATTTGCATTTATATTATATTTGCATATTCAATCATCAATCACTTCATGTAAGAAAAACCTATAGCACAACCATGTATTTAAGTCATTTATCACCTTTTGATATCATATTTATACCAGAATAATAATGTAATTCATATAGCAGCAAGTCAAGTCAGATTGCACGTAGCATATAACAAACACGTACTAGAAAAATCATTTGATAATTAAACTCTTTTTTTTTTTTTGACATTGAGCCTCTAACTTATTGTCTTTCACTTTCTTGGGAGTCTCCAATATACTGTGAGTCTAATTGAATATATACTTGATCGATTGTAAGTTAAATAAACTTAGTGAAACTTAAACAAACTGAAATATGTATAATATGGACCGCTAACTAGGGTTTGAAATTATGGCAGTATGACCTTCATGTGTTCAGCAGCTTATAATTTTTTCTATACTTATCCAATTTATATGATTCTTGTTTCTAATTAAATATAATATTAAATTTATAACATATTACAAATTCAGAGTCATTGGGGCATTGTGTGATTTTTGGTGCAATTTCAATCAATGTTCTATTTTCTGCCCTTAGGCAGTTTTGGGACACCAAATTTACTTCTTCATATCTCACAACGTGCAAGCTATATTTTTATGAAACTTTATATACACTTATATATGTTAAAATGAAACATTTTTTCATGTTGACAACTTTCATCCATTCTGCCTTTAAGGTCCTTATATGGTAGGATATTTTTGACTGGTCAAGAACATAGTTGGCATCTGAACTTGTCTGGTTTCTAAAGGTCATATCTCATAACATACATAATATATTGAGGTGACATTTTACCAAACTTTAGTAAGATAGATATCTATAACTTTTCTGTTTTGACCATTTATAAATTATATCTATAAAGTGCTCAAAATGAGGAAAACAACTGATTGGAGCTACACATGATACTAAGTAGGTAAGTCAAATATAGAACAGATATGACTCTCTTGACTATAACTCAATATCCGCCAATAATCTAGTCCTGAAATTTAATATATAGCTAGATAACACAAAAGATTATAATTTTGTGTTCTAAATTTTCTCAAATACAGAATTTATCATGTAGAAATATAATCAATACAATAGATGATTCAGTTAGGTTCTATAATCGAACTAGTTCCAGTCCGATACCAATATCTTTTCATAGATACAAAATCTTGTAAAACTATTTATATAGTGTAACACCCTATACATGTGGCTATTACTTATACTTATATCATATTATCATGTATTTCATAGAATAAGATATAGTCCTATTTATAATGAGGGATAAATTTTTTTTTTTTTATCATATAACATTTCATTTTATTGCATTTAGCAATTTAGCAAAACATAACAGCTTATATATATATATATATATATATATATATATATATCTATATATATATATATCACATCACTGCGTATTCACTATATAACATGTGTACAGACATACAGTTCAAAACACAAAAAACATGTCCCTATACATATGTGCAATGCAAAGAGAGATATTGGTGAGGCTTGGCTGGTGACCTGTGTTCCATATCTTTTATACAGAATGTACCTCCAAAATGAGCTAATTACTCGATTCTGCCTGAAAATAATGCAATTTGATGAGTTGCAACTCAATGAGAATAATTACAAAAAGCTTTCTAAAGTACCAAGCCAATCGCAATTACAAGTAATAATCATCATTTATACACATTTTACATGTCATTCTATTTATTAATATCAGATAAATATAAATAATATTAATTAATGTAAACATTTCATTTGCTTATGCTTATGTCATTTTCTTATTGTTATGACTAGACTAAATAAACATTATCCTGGGTTTTCATGTGAACATTTGCATTTGCTAGCTAGCTTGATCATTTGTAACATTTGCATATTTGTTAGGTCATAGGCATTTTCTTTTGCTTTTGAACATTTGTTTGGGCCATATACCTCTTATTTTGCTTTTTAATGCTATTTAGCTAGTCACAACGCCTTTTAAGTCCATATGCATATGCATTTGCAACAATCATTATACATTTCAGTCAACCTTTGCCTTATACAAAGAAAACGTATACATGTAATCCAAACATGTACTTTACATCTAAAACAGTTTCATTGGCCATATCATAGTAATCATGTAATTCAAATAAAGCAAATCAAGTTACATTACACGTCGCACGTAATAATCACATTACACGTAGTACGTACCAAAGAATTCATTAGATAATTAAACTCACCTTTACTAAACCTCTAACTTACTGTCTTTCACTTCCTTCAGGCTCTCTAATATGTTGTAGACCTAATTGAATGTATACTTGGTCAATTGGTAGCTAAATAAACTTAGTGAAACTTAAACAAATTGAAATATGCATTTTAAGGACCATTAATTAGGATTTGGTATAATGGCAGTGTGACCTTCATGTGTTCATTAGCTTATAACTTTTTCTATACTTGTC
This sequence comes from Balakata baccata, assembly GCA_949630135.1. Classification (NCBI taxonomy): domain Eukaryota; kingdom Viridiplantae; phylum Streptophyta; class Magnoliopsida; order Malpighiales; family Euphorbiaceae; genus Balakata; species Balakata baccata. The sequence continues at coordinate 4,014 of CATIWF010168258.1, forward strand.
CAATTTGAATTATTCTTATTTCTAATTAAAGCTAACATGTAGGGCTACGACATTTCTAAATTTCATAATAATTGGACCATTGTGAAATATTTTATGTAATTTATAAATATATTCTGTTATCTGCCCTGTTTTTAACTTTAGGCAGTTTTTTGACACCAATTTTGCTTCTTCATATCTTACAACGTGTAAGTCATATTTTAATGAAACTTAGTATACACATAGATATGTCTAAATGGAACATTTTTTATGTTTACAACTTTCATCCATTCTGCATCTAAGGTTCTCATATGATAGGGTAATTTCGACTGGTTAGAAACAGAGCTGACATCCAGATCAGTCTGACTTGTGAAGGCTATAACTCACAGCATACAAAACATATTGAGGTGAAATTTATGCCAAAATTTAGCTAAGACATGTACCTATAACTTTTATGTTTTGACCATTTACAGATTATGTCTATAAGGAACTCAAAATTGGTAAAAAACTGACTAGATCTGCCCAGGACGCTAATCATATAGCTCAAATATGGAATAGGCATGACTCTCTTGCCTATAACTCAACATCCGCCCATAATCTGGTCCTGAAATTTTGTATACAACTAGACAACACATATATCTACAACTTTAATTATGAGTTTTCTCAAATATCGACTTTATCATATAGAAACAGAATTAAAACTGTAGATGATTCAGCTAGGTTTCTCAATAGAACCAGTTCCAGTTCGATGCTCATATCTTTTTACAGACACCAAATCAGAAAAAACCATTTATAAAGCCTTAAACTTAAGACATAAATCTACAAGTTTTATGTTTTACACATTTCCAAAATCAGTTTCTATGGTTATGAAAATCGAGTTGCAAAACATTGCTTGTGACAGACCCTAATCAGTCATAATGAACACTTAAACAAGAAGAGATGATTACTTACTAATTCCAAACTAATTAAGGCTGAATTTCTTGCAACAATTGAGTGAAAGAAGGAACAAAAATTTGGTTGATATGGTCTAGGAGAAGAAGGGCAGAAATGGAACAAAGAAATTGTGAAAGAAGGAGATAAGGCTGGCCGAGTTTTAAGTCAAAGTAGCTGACTCAACTTATTATTTTTTTTTCTTTTTTTTTTACTTTTCTGATATTTAAATAATTTTAAATAATAATTAATTAATTAAATTAATTATTATTATTATTATTATTATTTTCTCTATATATTTACATATACATAGTGCTAAAATATTATCTAGTCAAATTGTCTACTTTAATTAATTTCACTATACCAAATTTCATTTGTTTCAAATTTAATCATTTTATTTAATTTTATTTTCAATATCTTGTGTCCTTATTTAAATTATAACTAGACACGTATGACTTGGTCCTATTGCCATAAACCGACACGTGTCAAGTCTATCTCGTGAATATGTCTAGCTAAAATTTCTATGTATGCATGTGTTTCATATGAATGACATTTATAAAACATATATGTTCAAATGAAATGTATGTGATAATGCATGTATGGACAGTTGAAAATGTTACATATAGTCGTAGACTTAAAACATAAAGTTACAAGTTTGGTATTTGAACTTCTTCAAAATGGGTCTTTAACATAAAGGAAACAGAGCAGCAACTTACTGTCCCTAAAACAAAATTCCAGAAGTTCAAAGCGGGTAACCAAGTGATTTGCATGCCATAAATTATAAACTATTAATCATGAATTAAACCTAGCAAATCAAGGAGAAAATCTGATTTACAAATGATCATTTTCTTGGCCTTCTTGCTGAAAAAATTTGAGAAAAAGAAAGAAAGAAATAAGGAGGCTTCAAGGTGGAGGAAAAGAATGGACATAGGTTTTAAAAGACCTTTCAACCGCCCTTCCATTTTGTCTTTTTTTTCCCTGTCATTTATATTATTTATTTATATTATTATTATTATTATTATTATTATTCCTCTACATATTTACATGTACTTAGTCAATGTCAAAAATACTATCTAGTAAAATAGTCCAATCTAATTAATTTAACTATACCAAATTTCATTTATTTCAATTTAATCATTTTATTCCAATTATTTATAATACTTATTTATATTATAACTAGACACTTTAACTTAGTACCATCATGTAAAAAGTCAATCCCGTGCGCACGTTCTACCTAAATTCCCGATGTATGCATGTGTTTCATATGAATGACATTTATTAAAAAAATGAATATAACCAAATGAAATGCATGTAATATTGCATGGAAGAAAGTCGAGAATGTTACAAAAAGAGTATGCAAACAACTTTATTCAGCACCAGCTAGCAACTTCAGTCTTGAGGACGAAGTATTCAACTTTGTACTCTCTTTACAGCAAGAAATAATTACAACTTATTGATGAAATAATCTCTTTAATTAAGAAAACTGAACAATGCACTTCAGGTTTCTAATTGGGTTTCTCAATTTAAGTGTAAAGTAATTTACCTGTTCGTCTCTCAGAATGTAAGAGCTTGTTTTTGATTGAACAGAGTTTCGAGGTCACATCACTAATATTCATCCTTTCTCCTGGCAATTCAGCAGAACAAATAACTCCAATGCCAATGATCAAGTTTAAACCTTCCATGGCCATGTTTTTTCTGATGGGTTTACTGTTTCTTCCTGTGTCTATTTCTTCTATTTCTTGGAGGAGAATTGGATCTAAAATCTCAGTCACTCCATCTGGCAATGCTGACTCTACAAACTTGTGCAAGTTCCAATCATCCTTAAACATTTCATTAGTAGGCCTCTTCCCCGTGAACATCTCCAACAACAGAATCCCATAGCTGTAGATATCACCAGATGTTGACACCTGCTCTCCTACTCCATATTCTGCAGTTTAAACATTATACTTTTTGAATCATATGCATTTTAAACAGATTATAATAAGGTCAAGGACAGAAATTATACTTGCCTGGAGGAGCATATCCAATGGTTCCTCTTACTCCAACGGAACTTGAATGATTGTTAGAACTGTTATTCATGTCATTGACAATGAATTTAGCTATCCCAAAGTCACTTACATGGCCTGTAAATTCATCATCAAGAAGAACATTGCTGGGCTTCATATCACAATGAACTATTGTCGTTTCACAATGATGATGAAGATATTCGAGTGCAGAAGCAACATCAATGGCAACATTTAATCTCTGAAGAAGATTAAACTTCCTCGGTACCTCTTCATTTCCCTCTACCGCAACAGTTGGATGCAGCCATTCCTCAAGGCTTCCTTTATCCATGAACTCGTAAACAATGGCCTTGAAATCGTTGCCCAGATAATCAATACTCGAGCATGCCGTTAGCACCTTCACGAGATTTCGGTGTCTGATATTTTTTAAGGCTTCACATTCAGCCATAAAGCTCTTAGCTGCTCTTCGATCCTGAAGGTTCAGCACTTTAACAGCAATGAGCGGTCCACCTTCACCGAGAGCTCCTTTATACACAGAACCAAAGCTACCAACGCTGACTAAATTTGCAGCAGAGAAGCCGTTGGTGGCATCATAAAGATTTTGGTAAGATACTCTCAAAAGTGAATTTTCTGAAGAGAGTTGATTTGCATGAGTTTTCTTTCTTAATCTTAGAAGAAAAAGAAAGGATAGCAAAAAAACTGCTCCCAACAGCCCTGCCGCAGCTATAATTATTATTCTTCTTCTGCTCGTTAATCTTGTATTGGTGGTTCTTTTAAAGTTGCAAGCAGGCAAACGGAAATTCGGTATTCCTCCACAGAGCTTGCTGTTGCCCATGACTGAAGTAGCATTTCCATTCTTGAAAACTCCTTCACTTGGCACTAACCCTTCAAAATTGTTGAAAGATAAGTTCAAATACAGCAGAAGGAAGCTGCCTAAGAACTTGGGAATTTGGCCCGATAAGTTATTTTGGGAAAGATCAAGAATTTGAAGACCTCTCAGTGCACTGAAAGATGAAGGGATGGACCCCTGGAATGAATTTCGCTGCATGTTTAGTACTTCTAGTCTTACACAACTGCCAAGACTGCTTGGAATTTCTCCTGCTAGCAAATTGTGATCAACAAGCAACTCACCGAGGTTCTTCAAATTCCCAATTTCACTGGGCAGAGCACCAATCAAACTATTTTTAGACAAGTCAAGAAGGATTGACAAGGAAGAGATACCGAATATCTCTGAAGGTATATTGCCAGCGAGATTATTTCTTGAGAGATCAAGCGAAAGCAAATTTTGGCATTTGCCCAAATTTGATGGGATAGTGCCGCGGAAATTGTTGTCATTTAAAAATAATTTAGTCAGAAGTGTTAAATTAGATATAGAATGAGGGATTTCTCCAAATAATTGGTTACTACTTAAATAGAGTTCCTTTAGCTTTTGAAGCTTTGAAATAACGGGGGGGAGATAACCAGACAGTCTGTTATTTGACAACATAAGACTGTCCAAGTTGACAAGAGAACCTAAGCCGGCCGGAACAGTTCCAGAAATGCTGTTGGTATCCAATGCCAACTCTTCAAGTGTAGTTGACAAGTTGCCTATGCATTCAGGCAAAGTCCCCACAAAGTTATTGCGATCTAAAAGCAATTCTATCAAATTTGTGGTATTGGTCAAAGTGCAAAGAAAGCTCAAGTCATTGATGCCTGCACCACCAAGGTGATTGAAGGCAAGGGCAATAAACTTAAGTCTGATAAAATTTTCAAAGGAGGGCACTTCTCCTGCAAACTTGTTGCCTGCAAAATAAAGTTCTTCCAGGTTAGATGCATTAGTTATTGAAATTGGAATGGAGGCAGTAAATTTGTTTGATGCAAAAGAAAGGAATGTAAGAGTAGGAGTAGCGATGCCCACGACAGTTGGAAGTTGCCATTCAATTTCGTTTTCTGCAACATCAAACTCTCTCATGGAAGAAAGATTAAATAGTGAGGGTGGAAGGTTTCCTGAAAACCTGTTACCAGCAATATAAAAGTATTTGAGACCTGTCAATCTCCCAAGGGAATAAGGAATGCCCCCACCTATATGATTTTCTGATAATCCAAGTGTGTCCAAGGATGACAAGTTCCCAAAAGAAGATGGAATACTTCCTGTCAGCTTGTTGTTATCTACAGCAAGGTATTGCAGTTTCGATAAAGAACTAAAAGTACTGGGAATTTATCCTACTATCTGGTTGTAACCAACATCCATACCCCAGAGATTAGAGCAGGCAGAGATATTTGAAGGTATTGGGCCACCAAAGGAGTTGTTGCTCAGACTCAATATTTCTAGCCTGCCCAGATGAGAAATTTCAGAAGGGATTTCTCCGCTGAGGCTGTTATTGTAAATATAGAAAGCCCTTAGAAAGCTCAGATTACCAATGTGAGGCGATATAGAACCTGAAAGCTTCAAAAAAGACAGATCCAACTCAACAACTCGCCGGTGCCTACGACCACAAGAAACACCAATCCAGTTGCAGAAGCGAGCGCTATCATTCCATGACCGCATAATCCCAAGAGGATCATCAGTTATTCCGGCTTTGATATTCAGAAGCGATATTTTATCCGTCTCGTTTCCACCTTGTGAGGAGGTCGCCATACAGTGGATCATGCCCAACAAACACACATGAAAAATATAAGTTGTAATAATGTAGAACAAGGATCTCATTACTGCTACTTTGCTTAAGAGAGCAAATTTTTTTTTTTTTTAATACAGGTCTTTGTAAGAGTTATACATTAAAAAGTTAGGGTATAATCTTTTATATCTCCCTTCTTTTTTATCTATTAAAAAAATTAGAGCATACTAATAAGTATTATGAAGTATTGAATTGTTGAATTCAAATTTTTAGATTTAATGGTGTTATCAGTCGGCGCCTTATTTTCTACCGAAAATTAAAATTTTCACACTTTATTCTTAATTCAACCCAGTCTATTGGGTCAAAAATGCTACTGGCTTATATTTTTCACACCTTATTGTCTACGAGTCAAGCTTCTTTATCATTTTTCCACACCTTATGATACGTTTTGTTAAGAAAGCCAAGTCTACACTACACGTCTTCTTTATATATATATTATTTTTATTTTGACTCGCCACAGCAATTAGCAACCTTAATTTCCTTCGAAATCATTGTACGTAGGCAGACTCATCATCCACAGTGGCGTAGCCACATGATGGATAAGGAGGACAATTGACCCCTTAATTTTTTATGTTATATATATATATATATATAAAAGCCCATTGAGCTCATATTTTTTAATCTATTTATTATTCTTCTTTGATCTTTGGGTGTTTTGGTATAAGAGCCGTAGGTAGTATCTAAGAAGTAGTATTCAGATCTATAAAGGTTAAGTTTATATTTTTAAGTTCTCTTAAGTGTTTCTTGCCTAGAAATGTCTGGAAAGTAAGTCATTGTGTTCAGAGACCGTAATACTCAGAAATTGATTAGAATTGTAGAAATACATTTCTTTATATAATATTTGTAGTTAAGGATTCTATTTTCTATCTAACTTTGCTTCCACTGCTTCCAATAATTCTAGAAAGATAGTTAACAGTGAAGAAATAATAATAGAAAATTTTTAAAAAGATATAAATAATTGGAAAATACCGAAAGTAAATAGAAATTACATCTATAAAACCTCTAGATAGTAGCTCTTCAGAATTGATTTTACTATCAAAACTGAAGAGCGAGTCATACAATTGTCCAAACTTTTTGAGATTATCTAATTGAAAAAATATGTAGATAGAAAATACAAATATATTCATATAGGATTAGTCTAAATAAGTATTAAACTTTTAACCAAAAAATGCTTAAATACTTCTATCTTTGCTATTCTTAGAAATGCTAGATTCACAAACTTTGAAAATTTTTTGTTCAATTTTTTTGAATCCAGTCTATGCATGTGTCTTATTTCTTTTGATTGTTATCCAAATTTTTAAGTTTCTTTAAATGATAAAAATATTTTAAAATCTATGATTTTACAAATCAAAACTCAATTATCAGATGCTTGAAGGATCAATACCTATTGCTTTGATTTTGAAAATTCATTATAAAGCCATGATGTTTACTTTTGACACATGTGCTAGATTTCAGAGTAAAAATAGTGAATTCTTTCTCTTACAAATAGATCTCACCAAAGCCAATGCAGTAACATTTAGAGAAAATAACCTGACTTGAGCCCATTAAACTCATAAAGCCCAATATCCAATTAAAACAGATAACCTAATACCATGATCAGAGAGTTATGCTCTCTTTTGACAGAAAATCTACTAATAGTAGATAATTTGATGATTCCTCTACTTCAGAAATAATAGACTTATGAAAAATTTTACAACTCCTTTCAGTAATTAATATACCATATATGCCTAGATATTCCACATCCGATATACCTACCAATACCATCCTAAAAAATATAGGTTATACTTTAGAAATATCTAGACATGTTTATATCAATCCAAAAGTAGAGAATTTTTCAACTCAAGTCGAAAATACCTCTTATGATCAGACCAAATAAGCCGAACCAGAACAAGAACCAACCAGTCTGACTTTTTTTGCTATAACTAAAAGCCTAGTTTATGAATTAAATATCATTGAAAAACATGTTCAGGTTGACAAAAAAATTTTACATGACGATTTTTATGCTAAGCATAATCGTGAGAAAATAATTTGGTTTTTCAAAAAATTTTTAGCTACTAGAAAAAAGATTCAAGGACAATTTTTTGAATTTGTTTGTGAAAATAAAGTTCATATTTTTTTGATTGGTTTGAATGTTATGCTTTCCAAAACTCCATAGATTATCCTTTCAAGTCTACTAATCCAATTACCATTAGAAACAAAGCTTCCGAATGGGAAACTATCACGGATTCTAGAAAAATCCAGTCTACACATCTACCTTTTTAAGGTATAAAAATTTCTTTTAGTGACCAGATTGTATGTGCCATTTCTTTCAAAAATCCAGGAAATGATGATAAAATCAACATCAAAAATATTATTATTCAAAATAACTTTTCAAGTATTCATCTCAATACCTTAGGAAAACAACTTGATCATATAGAAAAACATATAGGAAAACAACCCGTAGTTTCTTTAGATTTCCAAATCTCTCATGTTGATTCAAAAATAAAAATCTCATTTTTAAACATTTTCATATAACCAAAAATAGTGTCAAAGATTTCCAGGACAACAAAATTGAGTTTATTAAAGCCATATAGGATCAATTAAGTAGAATTGGTCCAAATACTAGTAGTCAACATACGGATTCCAACCAAGTTACCCCCAGAAACCCCATCTTCTCAAATAAATATCATAAATCAAGATTCTAATATTAGTGATGCCTTAGAACAATTTCAAAAAGTAGTACCCGAAGTTAACAAGTTGATTTGGAGACAGTCCTCACAAGTCCAACAATCTCTACAAATAATTCCCAAACCAGATGTAGGGATTGTTAAATCAGTAGCTCAATCTCGTTTCAATGCCTCTTCTGTTTATGATTGGAGCATAGATAGAATTTATGAATATGGTATTCTTAGTCTTTCACAATAAATGACTATGTCTGCCAATGCTTATAAAACTCAAATAGGAATAAAAGATAAAACCATTGCGAACTCTTTATAGCTGGATTTTCTAGCCAGCTTAAAGAATGATTGAATTATTATCTCACTTCACAACAACTAGAAGATATCCTAAATATCATTAAAGTGATGAAATAGGAACACCTATTTTAGATGAATAAGGAAATTTTCAACAGGAAACGGTAGCAACCTAATCCTTACTATTTCTTTACATTTGATAGGCGATTTCTTTCATTTAAAAGATAAAAATGTTGAATTTTTTTCAAACCTTAGATGTAAAAAGTTTAGTAATTTTCAGTCATACAAAAATACATTTTTAATTAGAGTTATATTTTGGAAAGATTTCAATCAACTATTTAAAAAGAAAAAATTCCTTCCAGGACTGCCACCTTTCTTAGGTGAAAAGGTTAGAAACAATATTAGAGAATCGTGAGGACAACATATTATACCATATAGTAATATGTCTTTCCCAACAGCTATTGCCATCTCATCATACATTTCAATTTTTTTTTTTATTGAGATATCTTCATGCTTAGGGTGTGCCTATCCAATAATAAAAAAAAAAATACATAATCCATGCTCAAATACAAGGTGCATACAATAGTTTATTAATTAGTAGTACTAAAAATATCATCAATTTGAGGCATGTCTTTAAAAATATTAAAAATGCTTATCATCACTTCATTGCAGCAGTTTTCATCTTCCAAGAAAAAGGTGGCCCAAAATTGAACAATGCAAATTGCTTCTTCCAAGAAATTCAAAAAAGAAAAGAAAATTGATGGGAGGAGAAAAATGAGTGGAATTAAATATTTTTTTATACAATTTTTACTATATATTTTCAATATATAAATATTATGTATTTTTTATTTATAAAATATTAAAATTTTTATAATAAAAGTATATTATTTTTATATTAAAAATATATAATAAAAATTATATAAAAAAATATTAGTTGCATTCAAAAAAAAAAAGAAACAAAAGGACAAGTAAAATTTAACATGTTAGACAAAACAAGTGGGCCAATTGGATGGGCTCCCCATCAAAGAAAAGGTGGCAGAAACACCTGTTTGTTTTCTTAGTCTCTGCCGACCACAAAACCAATGGATTAAAGCTTTCCCCATCACATGCCGATTTCTCATTCCAAAGGCTGTTTTGCTCTTTTCTTTCATATTCTTCTTTCTTTTTTTTTTTCCAAAATAATTTTCTAGAAAACCAAAAATAAAATAAATAAAATGTCTAAACCACATCTCCTCCCTTTATCATTTTGTCCCTCACTTTGATACATCTTTTATACCTGGAGAGAGCACATAACATCTTTCAAATTTAAAGAGAGAAAAAAAGATTTCATTTTTCGTTAATTTATAAAAGGTGTAATTTTATCGGTTAAAAGAAAATTCAAACTTTTACATCCATTATCCTAAATACTTCACTTTTAGCTAATAAGAGGTGGTATGACTGAAATTTTTATTTTAAAAAATGGGATTAAGTCTCGAATTCAATTTTTTTACCATTATTTACTAATATTGATAAAAAAAAATTTATTTTTATCGTAAGTACAAAAGAAAATAGGTACTCCTATTGGGTGTGTGTTTGTATGGAGGATCAGTGCATGATACAACATTTCTTCAATATTGTGATACCTTTTCTCTTTCATTGTTTCTTCCTAAACGTAAATTTGGAAGTGCTTTCCTTTAAGGTTGCCATGGACGGATTCGTGTATAGCTGGGTAGGGTCAGTTAACCCCACTAATATATATATATATATATATATATTATAATTCTCCCTTTTCCCTTTTTTTATTTTTTATTTATGAAGGTAAACTATTTGCTATAACTTACTTATATGAATCAGCAAATTTTCAGTTATTATTTATGCATCAATAGTTAGACATGTGCTGAATAAATAATTTTTTTTCTAAATCTGAAAATTTTTTAGATAGATCGAATTTACTATATTATTTGTAAATCAATGCAATCATACGATAATATATATGTATATTGTCTTTACATCAATTAATAATAATAAAATAATTAAATACATGTCATTATATAATTGGATTGATCTACAAATGACGTGGTAGACCCAGTCTATAATTTAATTTTTATTACATTCAAATTTTTTATCCGCAATTTAATTTTAAAAATTTTATTCATTTTATTAATATAATTTTTATGGATCATAATAATATAAGTTTTAATTAATTAGAAAAAAAAAAGTTTTTTGAAATAATACTTAATTTAAAATAGATTTACTATATGAACAGTAGTATTGTTTTCGGAAGCCAGTGTTAGATTGAGTAACTAATCAATTTACTTATTTATCTACTTTTAGATTTTATCAAATATTTTAAAAATCGGCCTAAACAAATTTTCTATTAGATAAATTGATTTATTTTTTTTTTTTCACAGTTGGATTGAGAAGAAACAAAATTATAAATGTTAGACGAACAGTTAAAAATTCAAATTCGGTTTATTACATATGAGCTAAATTAAAAAAAAAAAAGAATATTTGAACATACTCAAATGAGCTAAATTAAAAAACGAATCCGAGTCGAGATATAAGTTTTATGAATTAGATAAGTTGAACCTAATATGTCTTTTTTGCTATTATAAAATTGTATTTTAAATGAAAATTTGTTTCATTATTTCAACATGTCCGAATAAATTAAGAAATAAAATTTAGTCGAGATCAATCTATCTATATTACTATTATAGAATTAATTTTTTATTAGAATGATTATTTTTTTTTTTTTTTCATACTTATCTGTGCCAACTTGCCAAGTTAGAATGAAACTATATAGATACCTTGTAATTCCGAATCAAATTATTTGTACCAACTTATTAAGTTCATGTAATTTCTATCATTATCACTCTACATTTTGCAGCTTTTTTTTTTAGTCAGATAAATTATATCTATTTTAATTTTTCTTATAATATTAGAATGACATTTAGTTGGTAAATTAATAGCTATTTTATGGAGCTTTGAAAAACAAAAATAATTAAAAAGATGAAAGAGGAAATAGGAGAGACTTTGGGAGGGGAAGTTGGACTGCTGGCCTGGCTTTAGGAGTAGAGTTTTTGGTGGATTTGGGAGGCAATATTAGAGTTATGACCGAAATTAGAGAAAGGGTAAAAAAGTAAATAATGATTCCCATATTAAAACTTACGATGAAGTAATTAAGATCTTTATGTTTTAGCATTTCGATTACATATAAAGCACTTTTAATTAAGGTAAGTTTTAATATATATATATATATATATATAACTCAATTTCAATTTTAAAGATCGAAGCAAATAAAGAAATTGTTAAATGTGCATTAATTGGCAACAAAAATACTTCGAATTTATGTTAAAGGGAAGTAACTTATTATTATTATTTTTGGTTGAAACAGGTTCAGATTTAT
>CATIWF010168260.1:0-29320 GCA_949630135.1 Balakata baccata
TATATAAACAGTCTATCATAAATGACTACAAAATCAAATAAAATAAAAAATATATAAAAACTAATTCAATTTATTCAAATTAAAATAATTCATTAAATTGTAAAAAAATAACATTAAAACAATAAAATTAAAAATTGTTCAGTATAATAGAAAAAATATATTTCAAATTTCCAACTTCCAATTGCATTTGTCATTCAACAACTTATAAAAACACATAAAAAGTAATTAATTTTATCATTATATTTAATAAATTACAATAAAATAAATCTTATAATATATATATATATATAATCGGGTTCATCAGGTAGTGAGTACCCGAAAGTCTCTACTCATACTCGTCCCAAACATATTTTTTTTTTATTTGATAAGAAACTTGTCTCATTTTTCCTAGCTTATTGAAATTGTAACTAAAAAAAAAAGAACTAATTAGCATTTTTAATCTTTAGGAAAATTATAACAATTTTATCTTTTATTATTATCACTTATATTGTTTTACTTACATGTCTCGAATCATATTTGGATTAATTTGAATTGTACTAATATGATTAATCGTCAATTGAAGATCATCTATAAAAAAAAAAAAATGAAAGTTTGTAATATATAAAAAATAATATGCTGCATGTGTAGGTGATATAATTTAGAACTCATAATTGGTATATATTGAACAAAATTACATTTATTAATTATTTACGATTGGTCACATTTTACGGTCATTATTTCGTTTGATTACTAATTAATTCCTTTGGCCAACTATACCCAGCAAAAAATGATACGAAACAAACTTTGATACAAAATTTAAAAATATAATTTATATTATGATCTAATGCAGTCAATTTAGGCACGCAACCGAGCTGGCCCTTAGAAATAGAATACTATCTTCGTTCTCTTGCTAATCAGATTACATCTCCCAAAGCTTTATATTTAGTATTTCTTTTTTTTTTATTAAAAAAATGAATTCATACAGTAAGCTCACTTTATTGTTAAATTAGAAAATTATTAGAAAACTTACCATCATAAAATGAAGATTTAACATTCGATAATACAATAATAGGCTTATCATCACGATTTCTTGTTAAATTTTATAGTATTTCACCTTCTTTTTGTGCTAGATCATCCCAAAGAATCAATTGCAATTTTTGCAAGCTACACAACCAAATAAAAATTTATAATTATATTAGTAAATACCAATTTTTACATATAATATCAAATATAATATATAAAGTAAAGAGGGAAAAAATAATCACTTTACAGCAACAATAGTGATATCTCTTCTATAACCTCCATTTTTTTTTGTAGAAAAAACATGTCGGACATGAATTGCAACAACAAGAAAATCTATATAAAATAAAATTATTATTAAATACAATATATATATAATTTAAAAATTTTAAATTAATTATTTTATTTTAATTATAAAAAAAATTATAACATACCAAACAGTTAATTATCATTTTTTGTAGTACTATCTTGTATAAGATCAAAAAAATTAAAATTGTAAGATAAAATTTTAGGAGATAGCTTTGATAGATGATATGTAACAATTATGTTCAAATTAAAATTCAATTCAATATCTCTATAGATATTGTGGAATATTTGGTTGATTTTCTTAATAGAACCGTTGCGAATGATGCAAGTATTTCTAACTTTAAAGGAATTCTCAAACTTATCAAATCAACTGTTCCAAATAGTTGTAATAATTTTAATACATGCAAAAATCAATAACAAAGTAAGCAACTTTTTTTTTTAGCAAAAATTCATGACATGTAAAAGACTTATCCTATCATCAACAAAAAATAATTTTTTAAATTGACAATCTTGAGAGACATCAACTAAAGTAAAACTTTAATGCAAATTGTTTTTGCCCTTCATAAAGAGAATCAATAGTTGAATATTCATCATTATTATTATTATTTTTAATTTCCTTTAGCCATGATCATTGTCGCCGGTAAAAAAAAACAAAGCAAAAAACAATGAATGGAAGATAGAAACAAAAAAAAACAAATTGGGGACAAGAATCTTAGGAGGCAGATATATATAGAATTATAATATCACAAAAGTGTTAGTAGTTAACTTCGTTTTACTTTATAAATGAAGTCCTAATGCATATATATATATATATATAGAGAGAGAGAGAGAGAGAGAGAGAGAGAGAGATTATCAGCAAGGCAAAGTCAAATACTACTGGATGCTGATAGATAGAGGTAAAAAAAACTCCAACATCAACCCATCTTTTATTCTTTTTATAATTCTTTATATGAGTTTTGCCTATAGCAATCAATAACACCGATTAATGTAGTATTTTATTTATAATGAATTATATAATATTATAGTATTTTATTTATAGTGAATTATAAAAGTGTATATTTATTTTAAATTTTATATTATTTTATAGTATTTTATTCATAGTAAATAAGTTCATATTTATTTCAAATTTAATATTATTTTATAGTATTTTATTTATACTCGTGCATTTAAATTACTAATTTATCAATTATTAAAAGACAGATATAAAATAGAGGTAGTCAGTATTTTATGATCATTTTACTTATATCTCCCCCTATTCCTACTTTTATATATGTTATAGTATTATATGATATAACTATAATATCTTCATTAATTATGAAGTACATAAAATTATAAGTTTTAAGTAAATTATATATATTGACTATAACTTAGGTTGCGGTAGTTGGGTTGGCATGAAACCAATTGGATATGATAGTTAACACAGTGCTAAAAATATTATGAAAAAAAATACGGTTTGCAACTAACTCAAAAATTAGCTACAAAATCTTGGATCTAAGTGAACCAAGGAAATCATGGACAAAAATTTAATGAATCCTACTCAGTAATTTGGTCATAACTTTCGGTATAAAATTCGGATTCTAATAATTCATTTTGTAAAATCAAGTTAACCATTAAGCTAAAAGTTCATAGAAGACTATAGGGTCTGAATCAATCTAGAAATGAGCCTAAATTGAGACCCAGGCTCAAGGCCATGAGTTTGTAAATTTGTATTTTGGTGTATTTTATATAGTGTGATTTGTATATGTTGATTGTTGGGAATTTTGGTTTATGTGAATATGTGGACATATGATGTATATGATATACTTCTAAAAAAAAAGGAGTAATAAATTTATGATAACAAAAAATGTCGAAGTCTGAATACACTTAGTCTTGAACTAAAATAATAAATAGTTTGGCATGCTAATCATGGGAAAAATGGAATGTGTGCGGTAAAGTATTGTAAAATCGGAAATGGCACTATAAAAATAAAAGCCGGTAATAACAAATAAATAAAAAATCGGTAATGGCATTATTAAAAAAAAATCCAATAATGGCAAATTAATTAAAAAGCCGGTGATGGAATTATTTTAAAAAGGCCGGAAATGAGAACCTCATATTCTTATTAATAAATTCAAACACAGATGTTATGGGCTTAAATAAAAATAATAAGGAACAAGAAAAATATTATGAATAAATTTAATTAAAGTAAGATTTTTGCATATATGTTAAGCATGGAATATATATATATATATATCCTATAAAATACCACTAATCTAGTAGTTTAGCGCATGTGATTTCTCCTGTGTATATTCAAAAGATTTGGATTGTAGGAGCTGTTAGAAGAAGATGAAACCCAATTCAAAAAGCAGCTTAAAGTCTTAAATTATTTTTGGTATATTTTGTTAAAAATCTTGTAATATTTACTTAAATTTTCTTTCATATATATATATAATCCTATAAAGCACCACTAAGCTAGTAGCTTAGCGCATGTAATTTTCCCTGTGCAGGTTCAAAAGATTTGGATTGTAGGAACTGTTATAAGAAGAGGAAAGCCAATCCAAAAAGCAGTTTAAAGTCTTAAATTATTTTTGGTATATTTTGTTAAAAATCTTGTAATATTTACTTAAATTTTCTTTCATGTAAAATATAATGGGGTATGTAACGCAGATATTATGAATATAATATTATTGTAATTATGTTTAATTATAAGATACAGTTAATGAAATTGGGAGTGCGGAAAAAAATTAATTGGAGGTATACACACAATTTTAAATAAAGACAATAATGGTATTAATAATAAAGAAAAAAAAAAGTGTTTTCATATATCAATGTTTTCAATTCAGACAAACCAGCAACGCTCTCTTATCATGTTATTTTAGAGTGAGGTAAGGGGTGTTACACAAAAAATAGGAGAAACGAAGAGGGCAGCCTTACGTTCAATTTTTCATTTCCCGATTAACCCTCAAACAGTGGTTATCGAAGTTCAAACTGTCCAGTTTAATATTTTTTGTTCCTCTGAGTCCATTTCCGGTGTTAAAATTACAAAAAAAAACCCAAAAATAGGAGAAATGGGAGGGCATATGATTTTTTCCTTTCCGATCTCCCAAATTTGGTTTGATTTTGGAAAAACTAATGTCACCGGAGTGATGAAGAGGTGAAAAACTATTTATAGTTCGAACTTCGTGATGATTGGAGGTCATTTGGGTGGTTGACGGAATTGATAATAGTGTAGGAAGAAGAAGAAGAAGAAAAAAGAAAGGCGAAGAGAGAGAAGAAAGAAAAACTAGGGAAGAAGGTGAGAGATTGATAGAAATAATTCTTGGCCACTTGCTGTATCTAGAAATGAAATTTATGTGAGATAAAATTTTATAGCCTCTTATAGAATGGGGGATTTAGTCCCAAAAATAAATTATTTAATTCTTATTGGTTATTATACATTAAATTTTTAACATTTAAACATCGGTTCTTTCAATACAATTCGGTTTCAGAACAATTCATTTTAATTCATTACAATTCTTAGTTCGAATATTATTAAAAGATCTAAATCCATCAAAATTAAAGTCAACAGTACAATTTATTGCAGTTCTAGTAAAACAAGTCAATATTACAGTTCAATTCTGGATCTTTTTCATTAATTCTGTAGTCCAGTTTAGGAAAATCCAAAATCCGTATAATCAGTATTGAGTAATGAGTACCATCATCAAAAATCACTATCGACTTATAAACAATATATTTATAAATACATTTATTTTAATTGGCAAAAAAATATAAAAATGATATATTTATGGACTATCAAAATTTTTAATAATCACCCATAACATATTCAAAATTAAAAAAAAAAAAAAAGTAAAATGAAAAATGATATATTATCATATTTTATAGATTTTGGAAGCACAAAGAGAAGAAACTATATACAAATGGAAAATTTATAACTATTTATATTGTTTACAACACGTTTTCAAAAATACACAACAGACCATTCTGCAAAAATTTACATGACAAATTTCTCAGTTGTAGACTCCAAACAAGATAATAATAATAATTTGAAGATAATACAGTGTAGAACAGGCTTTGAATTTCTGTATGATGAAATGGCTACTTGCATTCACAACTTCTGAATTCAGGATGCTGCTCAAAATATGTCATCAGCTTGAATTATATGTTTACATTAAATTCACAACATCATTACCAAAACCAAGAAGGCACACCTTTGGCTGCCAGATCATGGCTCAACTCTGCTGATGAATGATGATTTTCTCCTTGAGATGATTTTCACTTGCTAGATTAAATTTCTAGTATTGCCAGACTAGGCAGGTTCACGTGGACGATTCACCCAGATCGAACTCAAAGCTTGCAGTCGTTGGAAGTACTCCCCCAAGGCCAGCAGACCACGAGCTGCCTGACGTGTTGTTAAGATTGTCAACATTTGCTGCAGAGCTATCTGGCGTAAATGGTCTGCCTATTTCAAATTAGAGTTCATAGTCAGTAAACATGTTGAGCAAATTCATCATGAATTCACAGATAAGAATTTTGTTCAATCTCTTCGCTCTAACTTGACATAAATATCACTCAACTTTATTATTATGTGTTCTAATCACTATATCTTAAAATTTTTGTATTCCAAGTCGCTGATTAAAGATGAGAGATATGACCCCTTTTTACTACGAGAAAACATCAAAATCTGGAAAAATATCTATGAACATATAGCAGAAATTGAAATGCAAACTAAATTTGAGTGTTTTTATGTCAGAAACTTTGAGATTTAGTGATCAATTGAAAGACCATAGATGAGATTATCTTATCCCTGAATTCAAGCAAACTCTAGAGACAATTTTGATCTACCAGTACGGTAGGTAATTAAATTTTGTTAGCAAGATAATAAGTCTTCCAAGAATATCACGCAACACGTCTCTTATACCACTAAATGCTAATTCATAGTAATAAAATAAAAATTTGGATTCAAATCTCTTGAAAAACAACAGAAAATAAAACTGAGATATAATCATGATTTTCATGGGATTTCAACTCAAATCTATTCCTCAATCCTCCACAAATACATTCAGATGTGTATCACAAAGCAGAATTTCAACAAGTTCCCTTTCATTAGTTCTCTAATAAGCTAGAACTACAATCAAGTATCAAAGGTAGGAGAAGAATGAGGTCCAAAAAAAATTATAAAAAAAAGGCAAACATCAGAAGAAAACTGAAGATGTATTGTATGCTTGCATGAATCCCTTCCCATAAAACAAGGCATTCAGAATTCTAAAACAAGTTTAGGCATTGTGTTGTTTACCATTTGCGCCATACAATTAGCCTTGTTAACATTTTGAGGTCAATGTTTTAGCAGAATCAAGTTGCAAGATTTTAGTCCGGGTGAAAGAGAAGGGAATAAAAAGCCAATATCACTTAGAAGTTTGTCTGATATAACTTCTAGTTTGTCACCAAAGGCCAGTGATCCATAAAGTATAAATTTTTTCATAACAAAAGAACTTACATCAAGAGACAGAAAAGAAAAAGACAAAAAAAAAAAAACTCTACATTAAAGAAATATATCCACAAGAAAAACCTATACTAATGCAAATGAACTGTCAATCCTGTTGCAAATTGGGTAAAGAAATTCGTCACCATAAACCACAAAAATAAGTAGTAAATCGTTCAGACAAAGTATGATGGAGTTCATTACTTTTACAGAACATGGAGGTTCAACTTAAATTAAAATAATGGACTCAATATCTTAAAACTTGTCCCAAATAAGTTCAGCTTTGATAAAACAAAAATATCTTATACATTGCCATTGACCATTAATAGATCACCATGAAGAACAACTTTTATTTTTCCACGTTGGACAAATTGCATATTAAAATATTTGTCAATAATTAAATGATACACTTTTCTTTTAACCAGGACTATTTTTGAACCCAAAAAAAAAAACCTGGAATACGCTTGAAGAGAAAGAATGGACCAAAAACGATGTGTCTTAAGATTGTCCTTGAAGTGCAATTCTCAAGTCAAGACACAGCTTATCAAAGGTACAGTCATGTTTCTGGAAATGGCAACTGGTTTTCTCATGGTATTTCTAGTGTAATTTATGGTTGTTGGTTATTTTTCTCTATGAGCTTGGCTCACAGTTTTCCACCAAAACAAAAAGTACAATAATGTTAAAATTAACAACACTAAGTCTGTTATTGTGCAATAGATTATTTAAAATAGCATCTTTGACTTTCATGTTCCTTCTATTCAATATTGGATCATTGATAACAAAAACAATAACAACTATAATTGTTGACACTTTTTTTTTTTTCATGACAAGAAGGTTGCAGCTCTCAGTATATATAACCTATGAAAAAGAGAGCACTCAAAAAAAAAAAAAAAGATTCTTTGCACTAAATGGACTGCTTAATAGCCAATTTTGATGGGCAAGAATAAGGAGGGAGAGAGAAAGAGAAAATAATGAGACCAAGTGACTCAGAATTTGAAAACCATTAGAGGAAGCAGAGAAAAGACACCCATATTACCTGCTGCACAAAGCGGACCAGACCTTCCAACTTCTCCATAGCAGTATCCATCTGTGGCATATGACTTGCTTCACCTAATCGACCAGCCGCTACAGTCTCAGCGAGAGTTTGCTGAAGTTTTTCCATACCTTGTGAAAGAGCGTCTTCCGCTTGCTGGCATGATTGCCTAAGGTTGCAAACTTCCAGAAATTGTTGCTCCGTCAACGGCTGAAGCTGAGGCTTGAGAACCTGTCATCAAATCCTTACAATATTAGGATTTCATGAAAAATATGACAGCAAATTCGATGAAAGAATTGCAATG
Organism: Balakata baccata; assembly: GCA_949630135.1. NCBI lineage: Eukaryota > Viridiplantae > Streptophyta > Magnoliopsida > Malpighiales > Euphorbiaceae > Balakata > Balakata baccata. The sequence continues at coordinate 8,101 of CATIWF010168260.1, forward strand.
TAAAAAATGTACTCTGACAAATTCAGTCAACATTTAATTTTGCTGGATAGGATGAGTACCATTCGGATCGTGAGTGATATTTTAGTTGCACTAGAAGAAGCCAAAGAACCCCAATTTAGATCCAATACAGCAAAGGATATATGTCGATGACTAAAATTGACAGACATGAACATTAAACCATAACCAGATCGCTCTGATAGTTTGATTTAAGAAATTGCCAACATTGCATAAATAAATGTAAAGAAAAACAAAAAAAAAAAAACTCTACATACTAACCAAAGAATTTCTATTAAACAAAAAAGAAGTGACAAGTTGCAAAAGTTTCAGATGTGACCCAAATTTAACGGGTGAAGTGGTGGAATTGGATTTCATACGTGTTCATGTGTGCATTTATTTAATCCTCCTTAGAGCCTGTTAGGCAAGATGCCTTGTCCGCTAGGAACCTCTATATTCTGGTTCTATATATTAACAGAATAGATCACACATTTTTTTAACTTAGATAAACATGTTAACAGCCCACATAAGTAAGAAATGTATAAGGTCCATTACACATCACCTTAAGAAGCTCAGAAGGGCGAAATCCTCCTATCCACGAGAAAAAACGCTCTGCAGATGATTTCCACATGCCAGACATCAGATAGAAAACATCAGCTTTTGCGGCGATTGCTTTCATGTGAAAAAGTTCAGAATAGTGACTTATCCCACTTTCTACGAGTATGTGGAGCTCGACATCACTTAAATGAGCATTTAAAGCGGTCCTTAACTCGGTAATGTTTTTATTTTGTTCTTCCAACCAGTGTCCATACTCCATTTCAAAAGTGGCAATCCCTGAGGATTACTTAGTGTGAGCTTTTAGTTGAACAGATATAACTAAATGAGGAAAAGATAGGCATGTCACGACAAGCAAATAGAGAATATTGGCACATCAACTTTGGAGAACACGAGCTTAAATTCTCATGCTGTCCACCAGGTAATAGACATACAAAATAAAAGTCACCTGTTGTTCAGGTGACTTTTATGATTTTTGGACAACAATCTGCTGCTATCGTCTATTCAAGTCTATTATCTTGACTTTCACAGAATTTAAAATACAATTGCACATTGCGTGTTTAGGCTGTTATCCCGATTAGAATCAACAACCAATGGAGACCTGAATGAAAAGCATCAACCACCTAATGTTCAGTAACCTTGAAATTTAAAGGTTGTTGCATGAAATAGCAAATGCTATCCAATTGCACAATGTATATCAAGATAAAGTCCTAAATTTCTGGCAAGCAAAATGCCAAAGGTCAATTCTAAACCAACCACAAAATGAGAGACATGTAACTTGAGATAAACATATTAAAATTGGGAGAAAGATGATGTTACCAGCATTCAAAAAACAAACCTGGGTTTATTGGTCCTGCAAATCCCAACTGACTAGTTTCCATTCCACCACCTATATATAGACCCTGCAATAAAACATATTTACCTCATCTGTTAAGAAAAGGGCAAGGGAGGTGGTTTATAAGTAACCAAAAACAAGTCAATTATTGACAAAATAATAATCCTCTACGTGCCTGTTGTCTAGCCCTTTCAAGCTCCTGCTCCAACTGAAGCAGCTTTAGACGACTTGATTCTAATTGTTGAACATAAGCCTGCAAAATGAAATGAAATTAAATTAAATCAACTCATTAAATTACTTATTGCATGTAGATAGTAAGTTTCTTGTGCAAATCTTCTTACCTTCTTCCTCAAACGGCTTTTTCGGGCAGCCTCACGGTTTTGTGCAAGACGTCTTTGGACCTGTAGACATTAATATGTAAATTTGAGAATCGAATAATAATGTCATTTCCCAAAGAGCCTTCAAACAAGCTTGCGGACCAAATTTTCTACTTTGTGAGTATTTGCATTGAAAGTGAATTGACAGAGAGTAGATTACAAAGACTCGAACGAAAATAGGATTAATAATATCTTGCTAGTTGCTACCAAATTTCCATTAAAATGTGAACAAAATAAAACTAGAATTTGATGAACATAGAGGAAGACATAGAAAAAGAGATTAAAGGTAACCAAAAAGGCAGATTCAATAACTGAAACTTTAACTTCGATAACAATTGAATACATTATTAATATGGGACAACATCAGACTTGCCTTATCAATGGGTTTAGTTGCCTCTTGATCGTATTTGCCAGAAGGCCCGAGAGTGCCCTGTGAAGTATCTTCTGACTGGAAAAATTATATTGCACGCTTTAGCACAGAAGTATAATTTAGATAGCCCAAACTACAAGGTTTAAGAAAAATGAAGTTAATCAAATTTGCACCTGAGTGTCCATATTTGTCTCTGCCGCTAAAATTATTGATTGAGTTGAGATTGGGTTGCCAGCTATAAACAATGATGCAGATGCATCTGGAATTACATTACTCTTAAAGCTTTCTCCCCACATTCCAATCTGGTGGATGGGCTCATACATGTGCATCCTTCCTGGGGGGACAAACTGTGTAGAGGAAGAGTTCATGCTTCTTGTACTGATGCTAGGAGTAGCTCAATAAACTTTTGAAATAACTGCAGATATTTGGTCACAAAAAGAACATAAAAATCTTCTTATTAGAATCCCAGGCTAAGAATTTTGAATAATATCTCAGGGTAGGCATGATGACTGAGATTTAAAAAGGAAAATGGATTAGATGCAGACTGACAAAGGTTTCCATAACACCAAGCACATGAAACCCCAATTACACCATTGTTGTCTACTTGTCTCTAAGTACAAAGGAAATGCCATATTGCACTTCACCATCCAACATCTTTTTCTACCATCACTTGAATCTACAGAGTCAAAGATATATGCATTTTTGTAGTAAAGGAAGGGAAATTTGTTATTTGTGCAAGTTTCCAAGTTGTCACCAATTCCATTAAACGGTCTGTTGAAATAAACAAAGTTTATAGTGATAAAGAAGAAAAGATCATTAAGCATTAAATCTCTTTTCTCTCTTATTTTATGATGTCCAGGTTAACCTACCAGGTCATTTCCAGTATTGGATCTAACTGTTCACTTATCTCCATAGGCATGCTTGTGGTGGACCTAATTGTTTATGGTTTGACATTATTGAAATAATATTTCCAACATGTGATATTTTTCTCCTAAATGAAAATAAAAGAAAAAGACAAAGATCAAGAGACTATTTTCCAGGTTGTTGTAGATTTTGATAGAAGAAGACGTAATCACCGAGAGTCAAGGAAACAAATCTCATTGGCCTTATAAGTAGAAGAGTATTAAGGACAAGCCTAAAGTAGCCAAAATACATTCCTGCGAAAATATTGCTAGGCATGATGCTTTACAACAGTACAATCAATGATGAAGGAGGAGAATAAAGGAGACAGATTAATGAGAACAAGTGGAAGTCAAATGGAGAAAAATTTATATGAATTTACCATAAAAGAGGGTCAACAGACAGAAGAAAACGAGCATGCTAAACAGAAACATCTCCTCAAGCATTTCATCAGTATCAACTAAAAAAGCATCCACAAAAGCAGAAACGCTGCAGACTGCCATTCAAATTTAGAGAAACTAAACAGCAGAGGATTTTCACAAGTTTGCGATGATGTTTCCATTTTGCAAGAAAGCAGAATATCTCCAACCGTAACTGAATTTGGAAAAAGTGGGAGAAATATAACATCTTTATCCAACCAATCGCAGCAATCCTATATAAAGAATTTTACTTCCATATTCTAATGAGAAGCTTCCGAATGAACCAGAAATTCAGAGTTAGTAGATGAAAAAGAAAATTCCGAGAAATCCTATGAAACACTTAAACACCCAAGAAAAAAAGTATTCAAATTAATATAGAAAAGAACAATTCTTTCAATCAATCAATGATTTATTATTTTCATCATCAAAACCATACGTCAATCCTTAAACTACATGATAAAAATCAAACATCTTCGAAGCAAAATATAATCAGAACAATTACAAGTCAGAATCTAACTATCAGGTAAATAAATCAGTCAATCAAAACATCCCCTTTGGATATTGGAAAGCACAGAAAAAAGAAAGCATAATCAACTATATACATATTACACATATAAGAGTATTTGTATATATATGTAAGATTTATATATATAACAGAAAAACTTAATTTTCAATCGAAATCAATTGAGCACCACAACTCCAAGATAAAGCTGAACTACTTATTTGAGTGACAACTGAACAGCACGTAAGCCCAAGAAAGCTCCGATTTCATATTCTTATACCTTCCTTAACTTTCCCAGAAACCAAACGAACTCCGCTTGAAAAACAAAACCCAAAAATGAAAATTTCAGCAAAAGAAAAATAAAGGAAAATTACGAACCCAAGTAAATATATTCAAGTCAAAGCAACATGAGAGAGTTTCCCGCCTCCAAAAGCAGCAAAAGCAGAAGCAAAGAATGAAAATCTAAATCTAAACCCAAGAAGAGAAAGTGCTGCTTGTTCATGCAAGTGTCTCACAACCCTTTCTCTTATCGTCATTTCCAATCAAAAATCAAATGGCTACACGACAGCTTAAAAGAGACTCCCCTTTCTTCTAACTGTTTCTTCTTCTTTTCCCTTCAATTGTATTGTAATTGTATAATTATTTTATTTTATTTTACTCATGCAATTATTTCATTTCTTTTCCTTTTCTTTTCACTACTTATATCAATTGACTTTAAAAAAAAATTCATTGTTTCCATAATTAATAATTAGCTGAAAATGTTTGATTATATTTATAAAATTATGGTTTTTCAAAATCAAATTCTAATTATTAATTTTTTAATGTTGTAAATGTATATTTATTTAACTAATAAATTTTAATTTAGTGGTATTAATCCAATGACTAAAACTGCAATATCAAAACTACATTTACTTTAAAATAGATAATTTTACTCTCTCAGTTTTTTAAAATATATACGATAGTATGTAAATTTATATATTTTTTTAATATTTACTCACTTAAATGATATAAAAAATTTAATCTATAAATTTTTGCACTTCTAATTTAACATATGTGAGATTTTGAGACCGTACCTCTAGTCGGTCCTTTAAAAAAAAAAAAATATATATATATATAGTTATTTATTTAGTAGGTTTTAAAATAATAAATAAAAAAACTAATCATCTTAATTATTAAATAATTAATTGTTCAAATAGATAACACAACGACATGCACAAACAAACTTGATATGATATTATATATAAGCAAAATATTTATATAGTCCCGTCCATCATTGAAAATAAAAAATGATTAAATAAACAAATGGAAGGGTTGGCTGGCTTATCGTGAGCTACAGAGAGTCAAATATTTACACATGCCCTTCCACCATCGCTAATATGCGCACCAGGTACCTGTCACTACTTCTGGAATCTGGAATGCTTAACCCATCCGCCGTCTTCTTATTCCGTTCGACATAACGGATCCGTGTAGGATAGATGTCCGAAATAGAAAGGAGTGTAATAGACACGCGCTTATAAGAGCGTGGCAAGGGGAAGCTAGACCAGCAATTCTGAGTGGCGGTTATAAATGCGGATGCGCCACATGCGCATGGTAACGGCTTTTGGATTCACTGTTTCTTTTGGGGAAAATGTGAAAAAATGAACATCTTCATTAGTTTTTGGTAAATATGTAAACTAGTACATGTATTTGGCATAAAATATTAATTTAATCTCTGAATTTTTTGAACGACTGTATAAATTAGTAAACTTTCGTAATAAGTGATAAATTTATTATATACCTTAGATTAGAAATCTTAAACTCAAAATTAATTCTTGTAAAAAAAACTCAAATTTTATTATATTTGAAATCAATAGATAATTACATTATGGAAATAATATAGTTAAGTCATATTTAGTCCTTTATATTTATCTAATTTTGCTATTTCGCCCCATAAAATATTTTTTAATCCAATTTATTCTCTAAATTCAGTTTTTAGTTTATAATGCATTAGAAAAATGTAACATCTCAGCTTTTCATCTCCAATACGAACATATCACATAAGAATAAAAGAGAATTTATCTCTTCATGACAGAACTAATTTTATAGGATATTGTCTCTTTTGTGCATAAGTTGAATATATGCACTTTTTTTTTTAGGGATCATACTAATTTTCTTAGGGAAAGTTATAAATACCTGGTTTTAAGCTTTTGCAACCGAAAAAAATTGTGGTTTTTATTGTTAATAAATTTAAGTTTTTTTACCGTAATAAAATTAAAAAAATGTTTAGCTAATGTTGATGTATAATAAAATAGGTATCAATTCAGCATATTTAAAATTGCAAAAGTATTACATATAAGAACTAACTTAGCGTTTTCTAACATTAGTATAACTAAAAAACTTAAATTTATTAACACTACAAACCGAAAAGACTATTTTTAATCCGAAAAAAACATCATACTTAAAATTGCAAAATCATGAAACCATATATAGATTTTTTTGAATTTTCTCCAATTTTCTTTGTATCATTCAGATTTTATTAATTTAGATGTTTCCGAAGGGGTATTAGATAGCATTTTTAATTCTTTTTTTAAAAGTAAATACTACATAATAAATCTTTTTTTTTTTTTTTGAAATTTAAGTGGGAGATGAAGTGGTAGTACAAATCATATGATGAAGTGATAATACATATCACATAAACAGGCAATGAATATTCTTGTATATACCCTCTGACATTAACACTATCAATCTAAACCCACCAAATACTAAATAGGGGCCCAAAATTTTAAATCATGCTCATAATGCGACTTACAATAATAATAATAATAACCCATCTCCAATCCCTTCATTTGTCAATTTTTTCCGGTTAGCCCTTTTAATTAGTTTTTGGCACTAATTGTCCTTGAATTCCGTTTTTTGTTCAATTTAACTCCTATAAAATTTTAAAAACGATATAATTTGCTCCTCTATACTGACATGATAGCTGAAACATGATTTTATATATTTAATGTGATTTCAGTTGCCACATCAACCCGAGAAGCAAATTATCACATTTTAAAATTTTAACAAGAGGCAAATTAAAGAAAAAAATGGATTTTATGAGACAATCAGTACTAAAAACCAATCAAGAGACTAACTGGAAAAAATTGATAAATTCAGGAGGCTGATGATGAGATGATGATTATTATTATTATTATTATTATTATTATTATTATTATTATTATTATTATTTAGTTCTCTAAAATATTTTTTATGTCAAGTTTACTTCATAAATTTAGTTTTTTGTTTATATTGTCTTTTTATATTTTAGAAAAATGTAACATACCGCTCTCAATGCTAACATAACATGTCACCATGTCATATTAGTATTCAATAATATTGACATAGTGATGACATAGGAGAACCCTACTAGACTAGCGTCACAAGATCCCTCAATCCGTTGAGTTGAATCCCATAATTATGATTCATCTATACTAGATGGAGGTGCTACAAAGATCATAACGGTATTCTTGGATTCCGCAATCTCCTGATCTTGATACAATCCGAGTGAAGTTGCTAAAATCAAATAAGGTTTTAGGATCTCACGATCCACAAGTCTTGTAACTCCACAAAACAACAACGCAGACTCATATGATCCCTAATCCAAAGATTTATAGAGGAGACAAAAATATTGTACAGCCACAGTGCACTGGGTAGGGCGTTGACATGACATGGAAGAAATTTTAAATGAGCATGCAGCTCAAATGAGGCTCCTGATAATTAATGTGGCCAACAAACCATAATCATGACCAAACAGAGCCAACTTGAGCTATAATAAGCTAAAAAGAGATTAGTATTTGATGAAGGAAAAAATTATAAAAATCTCAGACAACACCTCTAAAAAGTTAACCTCCTCATAGCCATAATGTGTCATAATAACTTTTGATCTCTTTAGATATCTTTCTTTTTCTTTTCATTCTTCTACTGACTCAAGCATTAGAGAGGTTTCACCGGAATTCAACTCCAGTTTAATTTTTTTTTTCAGCCGTGCATGATCCATCAGCTACGAGAGACGGAAGTTATGACATAGCATGATAAATATCATGTCAATATTGAGACGGAAGGTTATATATTTATAAAATTTAATGGACCAATACAGAACAAAAATTGAATTTGTTCTATAAATTAGTCCGCCAAATATTTTGAAAGGACAAATTGTGAAATGTACAAATATAAAATGTCAAATATGGCTTAATCCTTATTATCGTTAAAAGTTTGGTGAAGGTACCTAATCACAACACAACCAATGTAATCTATTCTTTGGCCCTTCGTGTCATCACAGGGACATTACTTACTGACATCAACTTTAGCTGCATGCCACCCGTTTCTCTCCCTAAATATTTTTATATTTTATATTTTCGCTAACCACAATATTTTAATATTTTCATTATCTGTTTTCCACTAATTGGGAAAATTTTTTGTCATTTACTTGATATAAAAATTACAAAATTTGGGCATTATGTTCACCACTAATTAGATTAATAATTATTTATTAGTATTTAATCAATTAACATGTACATTCCATATTTCCATGCATGATTATATGTTTTTTTTTTTTGCATGATGGTGATATTAATGATGGGAGTCTACTCATTTTTCCCTTTTAAGAAATAAGAATTATTTATTTGATGGCAATACTTTATGTTATATAATAATAACAATTCAATAATGATAAGTTTCCTAATTTTGTCATGAGAGTAGAAATGTAGTTATAAAAAGTCAATGAATAGAAGAAGTTGAATAGAAATTTTCTTGAATAATATTCCTATCTAAAATTATACTATGATGAGTTCATCTTATTAGTTAGAACAAAAAGGATATATTATGTTTAGTGTTCATTGAATTTATATTATAATTACAATTCAGTAAAAAAATTATAATAAAAAAAATCTAATTATTAGTATTTAAAATTGTTGTTAAGCGATAAAAATAGATTTAAAATTGTCTTTAATTGATTGATTTTGTAAATTTATCTCTAAGAATTTAATTCAAAAATCATATTTGGCCTGCTTTGATGAGTCATAAGATAAAATAGAATATCGCATGATGTCAGAAATAGAAAATCAAATATCACATGACATCAGGAATGTGAAGCAGAATATCACATACTGCCGGAAAATTAAAATGGAATAACAGATGATTTTTGAGTTAAATTTATAAATTTTATATGTATTTTTTATTACAAAACTTTTTTTCCTAACTCAGTTTAATTCAGTTACCGCAAAACAAACCCTACATATTGAGTTTGAAAACTATAAGTGGTAACGTTAGTCATCTAAAATCTTTAGCAAACAAAAGCTCCCATATTGCTGGCCCCATTTGCTCATTTGTCAAAGTCTTTTTATTTCTTAAAATAGAAATACCTCATTTGTCCACCCCACAAAACCAATTGGCTTAATTAGTTTTTTTTTTTTTAAATTAGATCATTTTTAAGCAATAAATTAAAATTTAAGGATACTTAAGTGATTAATTGATAAGTTGAAGAGCTATTAATGTAATTAAGCATATTTTAGCACTTGAATTATTATATTTTGTATACTTAAAGACTCTAAATTATATATATATATAATTAAAACTTTTTTGTAAAGTGAGATTTTTTTTTATCCATTCTTCAGTTTAAAAATTGCATATCAATACCAAATCGATGCAATAAAAGAATAAAGCGTTTCATCTTAAATTTTAAAGATATTTTGACTTTAAATCTAAAGCTCGAATTCCGGACATACAGTTAAAAAAAATATATCTTTATTATCTCATCTCACTTGTTGAAGTTTTTTTTATGATGATGATGGTATGATTAGATATTATAATTAGATTAAGAAATTGTTTAGGAGGGGTAATGGGTATTACCATGTAATGATTAACTTTTAATTAAAGAGTAAATGGATTGTCTAGTTGGAGATTAAAAAAAGGTATATAAATAGAAAAGAATATATAATATGAAGAATGGATAAGTGTGTAAATAATATTGATTAAAATATATAATTAGGTCAAGGTGTAGCAAATAATGTATGCAAAGTTGGCAACTAAGGTCAGTGGGGATGTCCTACTGCCCAGCAATCGTTGGTCGATTCCTTAGTGATTTTCCTTTTCATATTCTCTATTTTCTATTTGTTTTCAATAAAGAAACAGAAACGTATGCAAACACTTGCCCTTTTCTTTTTTTTTTTTTTTAATTCAATTTCTATATATATATATATATATCTTAATTTTCCTAATCGTGGCTCTTATTCCTAAATGCAATCCAAAGTGGGTTGCCACTAAGAATGGCTAATACAAGTCATGATCTTCAAAAACACGAATAATTTCATCCATATTCACTAAATTTTATTCTTATTAAAGTAAAATTATAATTTTTTTTTCTTCATTTTAAAACATACTCCGTTATATTTTCATTTCACTAAAATTGCTTCCAATTAATTTTTTAATATGGATAACCGGAAATTTGATGTGCAACTAACATGTCCATAGAAATTTAATGTGATAGCTGATGTGTCGTCGAAAATTTAACATAAGAACTAATGTGTCACCGAAAAATTGGTGAGTACGACTTTAGTGTAATGAAAATATAGTTTCATAATTTTTTAGAATGAAAAAAAATTTGATAATTTTACTACAATAATAACAAAATTCAATAATTATAGATGAAATTAACTCTAAAAAATAAATCATAAGAAAATTTCTAATTTCATAATTGTGTTTAAGTCATTTTAAAACAATTGTCAATTCATACATAATTCTAATAATTTATAGAGATACGAAAAAATTAATCATCACATGATTGTATGCTCAATATGGATAAAAATTTGAGACTCAAGAAATAAAATACCCAAATTATCTTCCAGATATATAATAACAATAATATATTAACTAAGTGTTAACTGATAAATGAAATGATAAAAGTAATTTCTTCTTAATTAAAGAATTTTAACCCTTAACAAACTTACCTGATTAATAAGTTTTAGCAAAAACAGTTAAATTTCGAGAGGATGCATTTTTGTAACTTTTTATATATTTCAAAAACTTTTTATATAATTTCTATCATGGAAAGAGATTCTATCTATATTCTGTAATCCAAATTCGGATTCTTATTCCATCTTCTGTTGAAATCAAATTCTTTCCCATTTGATGAAAGATGACATCTTAATCTGCCATATATATATATATATATAAATAAATAATGAATGTATTTTTAATATTTTATCAATTTATATATTCATATTTATTGGGTAGAATTGCATGTTTAAATTTTTCAATTAAAAAATATTTTTTTTGTTAAGCAGATAATTCATCAATACTTTATAAATATTTTGTTTGCTTACATACAAGATAATATTATTATTTCAATAATAATGATATTGACTAACTAGTTGATTTGCCAAAAAAAATTAAGACATATTAATAATTCTTTCTGCTAAATTAGTCAGAATATCTAAATTGATAAAATATAAAAGTTCGTTCATTTAATTAAAGAAATTGAAAATACATACAATTTTAAAAATTCAGTTTTTTTTTTTTTTTGGCAATTTTACCAATACAGGCTTGCATGAATCTTGGATTTGCATCTACGATAGCATAAAAGGTAAAAGAATCCTTTTCTTTTTTCACTATTCCTCTTACTTTATATTAGTTGTTTAATCAATTTAATTACAAATAATTACATATGAAATTAATCATATAAATCTAATAATATTTTTCAGAAAGAATAATTCTGAATTTTATAAATTTATACAATATAGTCTCTTAATTAAGAAGTTATTTAATTGATTAAGTGTTTTTAATTATCTAATTAATAGGCCTTTTATAATAAGTAGTTAAAATTTTTATTTAATTGACTTATTTAAACATTACTAATTAATTAGATTTTAAGTGTTTAGTTAGTAGAAGCTAAATTAATTAAAATTGATAGTTAAAAAAAAGTCAATTGAGTAAATTTGATAGTTAAGAGCTAGTATAAACTGAATAAAATCAATAATAAAGGAAATTAATTAAATAAATTTTCAATTATGAAGACTTAATTTTATAAACTTGTAAAATTCAATGACTAAAATATATGTTTTATCCTAACTAACTTGTTCAATAAATATAAACTTATTGCTAAAAATATTTAAGTCTGAATTGGCTGAAAACAAAATTATATATATTATAAGGGTCGTATATTTTATATGAATATAATTCATTGTGAGTGAGAATTTACAAAATTTATATATGAAAATAAATGTGTTAAAAATCGCAAAGGGATCAAACGGTAGAAAATTCTTTAAAAAAAAAAAAAAAGATAATTCCACTAAGATCTTGGAGTTCATCATTCAACATTATCAAACTGCGCAGAACTCAAAAAAAAAAAAAAATTCATATGTTGAGGCTAGTTGATAATTTACGATATATTGAATTAGAATTTGTTCGGTTTATATCATGAATCTATATATATGCATGATGCTTTGCAGTAGTGACAGAGCCAAATCTTTTAAATTAAAAAGAATAAAGAGCTATAAAACTAAATAAACGGGGGTAAAGAATTAAAAATCTAAATTTAGTACATAAAAATAAATTTTTAGCATTTTTTACGGTGACAAATTTTTAATAATAATATAAATTTACAAATATTTTGAAAAGTGATGGGGAAATTACAGCACCTCTCTGTGGCTCTTTGTACTGTAGATCCATAAATAAACGGGGAATTAACAAATGGTGTCATTTCTTTTAAAAAAAACAAAAAAAAAATCGGTGTCATAATGATAACAAGGAACTAACATAAGCCAATTTCAGTTTATATGTGCTTTGAGCCTCGATTTCCAGGTAATCTCAACCAAGTTGATGCTAATACCATTTACAGAAATTTTAATTCTATTCTATTTTTTTTTTCCTCTTCTTCTTTTTATTGTTCAAAGAGAGAAAAAAAAATGTGTATATTTTAACTTTGTTCTTGAAAGAGAAATTTTTTTTAATAGTATATTTGATTTTATTTTTAGTGTTTTTGAATATTTTAATTATTATTTTTCTTTTTTGGGATGAAAAATATTAGCTCTTATATATTTTAGCAAGAAAATGATTGAAAATGAAGATATTTGAACTAATATAGAGTGAAAAAAAAATGAAGTGGATAAAGGTTGAAGATATAAATTTTGTAGAAACAATGAACTAGGAAGTGATTAACTTGGAAGTTGTAAATAATGAACCTGATGCACTGTAAATTCAAAACGATGAACCACTAATTTGTAAATATTGAATCTGTAAGTAAAAGAAGAATATTTCGTTACTAGAAAAATAATCTTTCGTATTACTTTCTTCGACGGAACAATATTTCATTATTAATTACACACTTAGTATTAATATTTGATCTTAATGTTACCTACAATTTTTTTTTCTTTTATCTGTTTAAACGAGAAGAATAAAAGAAGAAAAATAATACAATTAAAATAAATTTAGAATATACATTTTTGTTCTCTCCTTGAACAAGAAGAAGAAAGATGAACACGCTAACAGTAAAGTGAAAAATGATATCGTATTATTAAAAGGTCTACAAAACATCATAGATATGGATTCATGTCCCAAATGGCTCTTATCATATTCTCTTTATAATGAATTAAGCCCATCTAATTCAAGAATAGCCCATATATAATGACTTGAGGCAATCTAATTAGTTTATGGAGAATAATTTAATGTATGAGAGCAATCCCTATTTTCAAAATTTTATTTTGAAACTTACTGATAATTAAAGATATATGGAATATAAAAAAAAAAAAGCTACAATTAATTGTGTCTAATAATGAAAAATAAAAATACCAATTTGAGCTAACTAGTTGAATTGATGCACTTACTACGAAATAAATATGATAAATATAGAAGTTCATGAGTTTCGATATTCCGCATCGGCAACACCCAATGTCTAATGCTATCATCATTTATTCATTATTTTTGTAATATGTTGATGCTAATCTTATTACAATATTATATTATTAGTAGCATGAATTAGTTGGAAAATAATTTCTTCAATATTAATTTATTATGCATCTTGCAATTCTAAAACTTATATATTTTTTTCTCATACAATAGATATTCTAAGTCAGCCAATTAAAATTACACATTAAGACTAGTCATATTCGTGTGGAGTAGAACCTTAAGAGTGCGGTAAAGTAGTTACATATTTAAAACTCTAATTCGAAATGTCATTTCATCCATATTTTTATGGGTAAAAGAACCAACTCATTCGTAAAAGCATTAACCATCAATATCTTGTTAGAAGTTATTCAAAAGTAAGCAAACCAAACTATACCAATTGTATTATTAAGAACAAACTATATGCTAAGAATCTCTATCTACTTATTCTATTCTTTAGGAATTAGGTTCTTGGTAAAAATAGTTTCAACAGATACTGATTCTTGTTCAGTAGACTATGGCGCATATCTTTTATTAATTTAATTTATTTTTATTTTTCTATATTTTAGAATAGATGCTACCCTAAATTATGAATAACCTGGTTGTAATTCTTAGCTTTATGTTATATTCTTTTCGTTCTACTTTAAGTGTCGTTTAAGAAAATAAAATATGTTTTATTTTAACTGATATTTTAGATTACCAATAAAAATAAATTCTCTTTCCAACTTTACATATATTTTAATTTTGAATAAATGAATTTTATTAGAATAATCATAATTTATTGCTACTTTTAGTTTCTAAAGGAGAATAATATAGTCATACACTTAGAGTGGAACACATGAAATAATAAATTAATATTTGTTTGCTATATCCAATTATGAAGTAATATAAAAAGAAATTTATTGGTTTAATGTGAAGTATATAACGCAATCCCTTAAAGAATAAAGAATTTATTAATGGCAAAAGATACAAAGAATAAAGAATTTATTAATGGCAAAACATACAAATTAGTTTATGAATCAGAATAATTAAACTCCTTAAATTTCAACTTAGTACACTTGAGCCTTTCAATTTCACCTCCATATTACCGAGTTCCATTGAGTTAACTCAATTGGTTTGTTATCCAATAAAATGATAACATGTATCATTTTTTTAAAAAAATTTCAAATTTTTTTAATAAAAATTTAAAATAATTTTAATTTTTTTTTTAATACAAATACATTTTTAACTAAAATCAAAATAGAATTTTGAACCCTAATACCTCTTTATCTTCTTCCTCCTCCATCAGTACCGCTTCTACTTCTTCAGCTTCCATCTCCACTAGCTTTCTTCATCCCCCAATTCTCTGCACTCATCTCTCAATTTATTAAATACAAAAAAAAAAAAGAGTTCTTAATGGCGATTATGCATATATGAAAATCCAAATCATGTCCAAATGTATATATCTTCATATATATATTTCATTGTAAATATGGATGAAAAATTTTAATAAAAGAACCCACCAAAAGTTTAATTATTTTTAATTAGGGAGAAACACCAAACAAATATATTTAAAAGGCTAACTGACCAAAGACTACACAACTAGGGGTAATCATCATTTATATTTGCCATAAAGGTGAAATCACAGATCTAATATAGATGAGAAGACTTGAACTCAATACTTTATAGTAAAAATTTTTGCCATTTGAGCTAGAGCTCAAATGTGATGATGGAACTCTGTGGAGTATTGTGCCAAGCATCAGTTGTTGCCAGTGAGCAGGCATCAGCCACTGGAGAGTAGCATTAGCTGATGCTGATGAGTAGCTGGCGAGCAGGCATCAACCAAGTATCAACATGAGTAACCATGCATCAGCTGTTAAGAAGTATGATAAATATTTAATTAGCGTAGTTTTGATGTAACTTAGGTTACCGTAGGATAGCAAGTAGCTGATGAGTTCTTAGTATATAGTTTTGGCGAGAACAATTATTTTTTCTTTCCTCTATATATAAGCAATTGTATTTTTCTTCTTCAGTAATGAAAATTATTTTACTTTCTTATATATTTTCTTTGTTCTATATTTCATCTCGGCCATTGCTAGAAAAACCTTGCTTGAACAAACCCACCTAAAGTTAACACTAAAAGATGGATTATATGATATATGCATTAGAAAGAGAAAAAAAAAAACAAAGTATAAAAAAAAAATGCATTAAAAATCTATTAACATACTTTCTATTAATTTATTAATCTATTGAACATATTTCTTAGGTTAGAGTTTTACCCATATATTTGTAAAGTAATTATACTTTCTTATATTTCAAACACCTTTTACTTTTCCAATCATATCAGATTTAATAGATTCTTTGAGCCTAAAAGCTTTCTATTAATGTTCATATCTAAGCTTTTTTTTTTTTTTTTATGTTTATTGTTTATGTCAAAAGTGCATTGCAAGTACACAACTTAATCAAAAGATCTCTTCCACTTTTTTTTTTTACTTCTAATTAAGTTGTGAGTCATTGCCATTTCTTTTATTTGAATAATAATATATTATTACTATATGTCAATTAATTTTAAAAAATTTAAATTAAGTTTTGTTCTATTCAAACAAAATATATATATATATATAGGGAAACAGGTAAGTTGTTTGTTGTTTGATTTTAAGAGAGGCCAAGGAAAAACAAAAAAAGATGAGTAAAAAAAAACAAAAAACAAAAAGCTTAAAAGAGAGACACAAGTGATGAGATGGTAGAAGTTTGAATTCTAGGTATTAAACACTTTTAAAATATGAAAAAAAAAAAACTTTATTTCTTTAATAGATGCTAGATAGTTGAAGCTAAAATAGAGGAGGAGAGAAAAAAAAAAGTGGAATGCCATTGTGCTTCAGGCTCATTTCTGGGGTAGATATTTATATATACTGTGGGCTTCAATCCCTTGTTATTCGGCAAATTGGCATATAGTCGATCGGGCTGATCATGTAATTTCAATTTGGACCTTTGATAAGTTTAGTTGGGTTTAAAATTTTGGGCCGAAATAAAATAATAGAAAGTACATCACTTACTCTATATATTATATAATAGACTTATTTACTTTTTTATTTTATTTTAGATTTTTATACTCCTCCATTGTATATAGACTAATTAAAGCAAGTTTTACATTCTTTTTTAGGGTTTTCATTATATTTTTTTTTCTTATATTTGGAAAGTTTTACTTAAATTTCATTATTTGATATGTACATTTTATTTTTTTTTCCTTTGTAAGTTATTGAGTATGTTATTTTTTTAATATTATTTTGATTATTCTTATTCATATTATTAAGAATGTACTTTATGTATAAAGTAATAACATTTACTAAAAAAATCATTATATATATATATATATATTACTCAAATTATTAAATATATAGAAAAAAATATATGCAAAATATATGGTATTTATATTTTATGTATATATAATATTGTATCATATATACAATACATTTTATGTATATATAATGTACATATTTTTCATATATATATACATATAATATTTTATTGTATCTTATTCATATCCTTCACCTATACCAATATATTTCTCACTTATATACATTAAATATATTTTATTTTTATTATAACTGTTTTGTATATTTAATAAACATATACATCATATATAGCTCACTTATACTAAATATATTTTTTATATATTTGTATTTTATTCATATCATTTACCTATACTAATGAATTTCCTATATATATATATATATATATATAGTAAATATACTTTGCATATATTTTTATTTTTTAAAACATATACATTATATAAAACTCACTCATACTAAATATATTTTTATATACTTTTTAGCTGTATATTTAATAATTTTGAATAAAATATATTATAAAATATATAGTATAAATACAATTGAATATACTTGTCACTATATAACTTTTACAAGAATAGATTTAGTTTATGTATTATTAATGATTGAGTGTGAATTTTGCTTTCATTGGAATGTAAATATGAAAATTTTAATGATTGATAAAAAAAAGAGAACAGAGAAAAAAAAAACAAGAAAAAAGAAAAAGAAGGAAAATATTGCAATTAATATGAAAATTTAATTTTTTCCCAAATGAGATTCTAATTTTAAGGAAACAACATCAAATAAGAATATATTAAGAGTAAATTAGGAATTCTAAACTTTTTTTATTTTTTTTTTATAGTTTATGAATTGTGATGTAAAAATAATATTACATATATAAAAAGTAATATATGTGTCCATTTCCCAACAAAATATGGTAACATACTTGCATTACACTTTAGGCTTTGTGACTTTTAAAATGGAAAATGGACATAACACTACGTATAATATCATTTTTAAATCACAAATCAACAATTCAAGTTTCCTAATATACACTTTATCAAAATCTTTTTGAGTAAATATTGGTTCCAAATTTTTGCAACTCCTTTTAAGTAAAATTATGTTTGGAGTTTTACAAAAATAGAAAAAAGCCGGCAAATATTTACAAAAATATAGCCCATTAAAGTTTTTTTTTAAAAATACATGTTATACGAAGTTTTTTTCAAAAATACTGAAAGGTTTACTTGAAATTTATTCAAGATTTATTGCAAAAATAATGAAAATTGAAGTTACAAAAATCTTATCAAAGATTTACTTAAGGTTTATTTAAGTTATATCCAATATTTACCCAATATTTACCAAAAAATTAATGAAAGTTAAAATTACACAAGATTTACTCAATATTTACTAATGTTTACCAAAAAATTACCCAAAATTTGTCTAAGATTTACCCAAAATTTACTACAAATTAATAAAAATTGAATTTATAAAAAATTTATCAAAGATTTACTCAATATTTACTTAAGTTATATCAAATGTTTACAAGAAAATTAATAAAAGTTGAAGTTACTAAAAGTTTATCAAATATTTACTTAAGATTTACTCAAATTATACCCAATGTTTACAAGAAAATTAATGAAAGTTGAAGTTACACAAGATTTATCAAAGATTTACTTAATATTTATTCAAATTATACCCAATATTTACAAAAAAAATTAATGAAAGTTGAAATTACAAAAGGTTTACCCAAAGTTTACTTAAAAATTACTCAAAGTTTATTTGAAATTTACCTAACATTTACCAAAAAATTAATGAAAATTAAAGTCCCAAATGGTTTGTCCAATATATATGTCAAAATTTACCGAATATTTATTTAAAATTTACTACAAAATTAATGAAAGTTGAAATTATATAAACTTTACCCAAAATTTATCTAAGATTTATCCAATATTTTTCCAAAGTTTACTCTAGGTTTACCTAAAATTTACCATAAAATTAATAAAAATTGAAGTTACAAAAGGTTTATTAAAGATTTATTCAAATTATACTCAAGATTTACCGAATGTTTATAAGAAAATTTATCAAAGTTAAATTTACATAAGATTTATTTAAAATTTGAATGTTTACCCAATATCAAGTCAATCTCTCAGCTAAAAATTATCAAATATTCATCCAAGATTTACAAAAGTAAATATCCTTAATTAAGTTAATTAAATAGAAGTTTATATTTTTTTTATAATTAAGGTTTGTCCAAAGTTTACTTTGGTAATTAAGTTAATTAAATTCAAGTTTATATTTTTTTTATTAATTAAGTCAATTAAATAATGATTAAAAATAAATAAATACATGTACAAAGATAAATGGTGGCCATGCAAGTTAATAAAATTCCTAATCCATGTTTAAAATGTGAAAAATGACTATTTTATGTCTTAATCAAATGAAAAATGTACCAAATACACAGTAAAGTATAATATTTAAAAAAACCAATAAAAATAAAAATATAAAAATTTAGAATGAAAATACAAAATTTTATCAATAAAATTAAAAAAATCTTTCAAAAACAAGTGTTCCATATAAATTTTCCAATATGTTTCCCCGGTTATTGCAACCTTTTATATTATCTATCATATTAATTCAATATTAAAGGTACATAATTTTTGTTATACAATTTTTTGAGTTGCAATTTAAAGGAATATATACAACCACACAATGCAATTTATATTTAATTCAAATATTCTAAAAATATTAAAGGTACATGATTTTTGTTATAAAAATCTATGAGTTGCAATTAAGGAAATATACACAACATATAATGAAGGCATATGCAATTTATATTTAATTCAAATATTTTAAAAATATTGAAGGTATATGATTTTAATTTTAAAAATCTATGAGATGCAATTTGAGGAAATATATACAACATATACTGAAGATTTATGCAATTTATATTTAATTGCATATAATGAAGGCATATTTAATTCAAAATTTTCGAAAATATTAAAGGTACATAATTTTTTTTATAAAAATCTATGAGTTGCAATTTAAGAAAATATATACAATAAATAATGAAGGTATATTTGATTGCATATAATGAAGGTATGTGCAATTTATATTTAATTCAAATATTCTAAAAATATTGACTGTACATTATTTTTGTTTTAAAAATATATGAGTTGCAATGTATATACATATAATAAACGTATATCTGATTTATATGTGATTTATATTTACTTCAATTATTCTAAAAATCTGTTATAGAAAATATATTATATGCTTTATGTTTTACGTAACAATTTTCATTGAACCAGCACATGAATTTAGTATTACTAGACCATCTGTTTAGATTTTTTTACACAGCATGGAAACATGAATCTAGCATAGACAAGAAATTTTGTGCAATCGCATATAACAGAAATTACCGAAATCCAATGAGATCATTGGAGTTATGTACTCGATACAAGATTAAATACCGGCTCATCAATGAATCCTTCATCTATTCATGAGCGATTTAAGTCCTATTCAATAGAAATTAGAGTAAAACTTTTCAAATTCCAGTAAATAATAAAAAAGGTAAGATTTTTTTTTTTTTTTAAAATATGAACTGGGAATGGAACGGGACTATATATTTCAGATTTCCACTTCCTTGTTTTATGGAAAGAACTCCCTCCAATCTCTCTCTCATTCCATTTCAAAACCCACAAAATTCAGTATTTCGTGTATTTCTCTTTCAAATAAAAAAGCCTCTAGGTTGTTGCCTTCATTACCGATACTAGTTTTCCTATCACTTCAGATTTGTAGATTCGACTAATTCAGTTTTTCTTTTTCATTTTTTTTTCCCTTTACCTTGATGAAATAAGCCTCGCTAATTGTTTGTTTTCCTGCTGTTTGTGGCCAGGAATTAATTCAGACGGCGCATTGTTATCAGTAGTGTATATGCCCTAGTGCATTCACAGCTTTTTATATATTAATTATTATACCACAATGGACACATGTATATTTCACATTCATAATAAATAAATATTCAAGTTGTTGATTATATTATGAATGCAGTAGTTAATTATACTAT